>JAXQQM020060579.1:0-48538 GCA_034641835.2 Pinus albicaulis | reverse complement strand
CGTACGGGACGCGGTTCGGGCCTTGGAGCCGGGGGATGTTTCCGCAACATTGATCAAGAGCACCAATCTATCTATGCACCTTGATGTTAGTGGCATTGATTATTGAACTCCTATCATGATCCTACTAAAAATGTACTCCATCATTCTAACAAAATCTTGAATTGACATGCTAAGCATTTTTTATTTTATTCTAATGCTTAGAGGGTGATATTGATGATGAAGATCCCAATATGGGCAAAGATTTTGATGATTTTTTTGGATGCTAGAAGCCATCTAGGTCTTGTTTTTTGATGTATTTTCGGTTCAAAGATAGATTGTGCTCAATGTTATTTTGGTTATGTGCACCCTTACATGCTCTATAAATGAGATTCTTTGCTTGTTTGTGTATAAATGGCTTGGATTCATATAGCTGCACATGAATATATGTGGTTTTCTTTAAAATTTAAATATTGCATGTGTTTTTGGTTGACCAATTTTTTGGTCCAGTTTTTTTATTGATTTGAGTCTGGTTTTGATTGCCCCGCTCAAGGGGTCTATCGATTTAATGACCGGGTTCTGGCTCGATAACATTGGGTCTTACTACAACTCAAACTTATATTGACCAAAAACCCTTCGTTGTTTGAACAATGTTGATTTTTGTAAAGATTGTAGGGTATTCATACATGGCAAAAGGGATCTCTAAGTCGGCCTAGAAAAACTAAAATAAAAGTTATTTTTGAGTGACATGTCGCCCTAGCCAATGAAAGGGTATTTCCCTTGGTTATTTCACCCCAATTTGACAAGTATAAATAGAAGATTTGATACCTCATTTTTCTCAACCAACAAAATCAAGTTTCTTCTTCTCTCATTATCATGAAACAACAACCACGTGTGGAAAAAGACAATCCGTTGATTGAGTTTGCTTGGCTATTGATTGAGCTTTTTGATATTTTTTTTTTTTTGATTGGGAATCTGATCGCATCGCAAAACCGTGACCAACAGCCGACCTGCTGACCGTAGACCGTAGGGTTTCAATCATAGGTCCAAGTTTGATTGCAATGTTGCGCTTGACCAACATTGACTTTTATGTATTTTCGCCGGTTTGACCAACATTGAATTGTCATTTTTGACTGTGCTGGTTTGATTGGTATCTGGACTTGTATATTCGCACAAATTTCTAGATAAATTGCTGATTTGTAAACTTATCGAAGAATAATTTCTCCTAAAGAAAAGTTGTTGGGTTTTCTCTCAAGGTTGGGTTTCCAAGGGTAAAAATTATTGTCTCTATAATTCATGGTTGTCTTTCTATGATCTTTACTATTTTTGCTATATTTACTATTGAGATTTTCTTAGGTGTAATTATTCAATGATAGCTGTGGCATAAATACTGGTTGAAAATCATTAGGAAGTAGTTACCTAGTAGAAAATTGTATCTACTGCACTCTTGCATAGAAAATCCAACATGGTATCAGAGCTTTGTTGAAAGAGCAATCATTGAAGTCAGCCTAAGAGACTATATTCAACAACTTGGTTGGTTTTTGGATCTCTTGTCAAAATGGCACCACGTCTCAGAGTAGAAGATGTTAGAAAATCGGAAAGGCAGAAAGATTTTCTTATGTTGATAATTACTTGTGATATTCTTGTAGTTTTATTATTTTCTTTTTATGTTCTTCTTT
Source organism: Pinus albicaulis (assembly GCA_034641835.2). Taxonomy (NCBI): domain Eukaryota; kingdom Viridiplantae; phylum Streptophyta; class Pinopsida; order Pinales; family Pinaceae; genus Pinus; species Pinus albicaulis. Next base: position 46,883 of record JAXQQM020060579.1, on the reverse strand, counting down.
TATCTTAGTTTCATCAAGCAATCATCAAAACAAAACATGAAGATCCACGACAGTAGATGTAGGCACTCAACCATGGCTAAAACCCCTCTCTAGGGGAAAACCAAGTCAAACTCTTCCACTAATCAAATTGAGATAGACCAAGACCTTAGACTTGACCAAAATACCTTCCTCCTCCACCAAGTCAGCCTTCCAATATGATTCAACAAACTTCAATAGTCTCTTCTTGCCCAGCAGCTACAACCCAACAACAATCTAGAATTTCGACCCCTAGCTACTCCAGAATTTCGGCCCAACAACAATCCAGAATTTCGACCTCTATCTACTCCAAAATTTCGGCCCAACAACAATCCAACAACTTTGCATGTGTGAGACAAGGAGAGAGAAAATTCAACTTCCTTTTGCTTGACAGAGCCGTCCTTCTTCTTTGCTAGGGTTTTCTTCCTCTTCCTTGAACTTACACCTTTTTTCTGCCTCCAATGTTGAAAAGTGTAACTAGGTTAGGTTTTCATAGTGACTTATAATTATGTTTTTATGTAAATGACAAAAAGAATAAATACATTTGCTTGCTTTATGGGTTACAAAAGCAACAAGTTTTTATAAGACATCTTCTTGATCTCTTTAGGATGCGTCATTAGGTCATAAAGTTAAATAAGAAGTCAAAGTTACACTTGTCAAATCTTGTTGAAAGAATACGCTCCAAAGCCATGCTACTTGATGTCGGCCTTAATCAAGATAATGGAATACGGCTGATAGACAAATACCTTGTTGGCTTAAATGAAAAGAACAATCATTATATATAAGCTCACGTGAGTAGTTTCAAAAGAAGATCTAACTGGGACAGATGTGGAACACATATTGATATATATACGAAGCAATATGTATAACATAACGTCCTTTTCGAAGAAGTCTATTATTACATTCTCTAACCTGTATCAAGAGTAATCAAGGAATTGCGTATTCAACAGAAATTCAAAAGTTTGATAGAGGTTCAAAAGTTTTGCATATTCCAGAAGTACGAAAAACTTAGAAATTCGGAAACAATAGAAGTTCAGAAATTTCGTATATTCTAAAAGTACGAAGTCATGGAGTTTGCTTCAGGCGAGCTATATTATATCTTTGTTGATCTGCATTAAGGATATTATCAGTAATTGTGAAAGGGAAAGCATAACTATATCATCTGCTGAAGGGCAATCAGAGACTGAGTTTCTTTGTGGAGATCAAGAATTAATTATAAGTGGTTTTGGAGAAAATCTTAGTGTTCATTACTAGGGGTCTTGGTCTTCGTCAATTGAATAATTTATAAGAAGAGATTTGCGGGTTTTTCCCCTCAAGAGGAGGGGTTTTGGCCCTGGCGTACAACCTATATTTTGTGTCTTTGTTCTTCGTGATTTAATAGTTGTTTGATGTATATTGATAATTGAAGATATAGAAGCTAAGGAATAACACAAGCATTTATTAAGAAGAGAATTTGAATTAATCATTGCCCTACTGAATTATCAACATGGTTTCAGAGCTAAGGTGCCGAACTCAAGGGCTGCTTGACAAAGGAGACACTCTAGGAAGCAAAGATCAAAATTTTGGGTTGGAAAATCAAATCAGTTTGAAAAGGAGACTCTCTAGCTACTTCAAGAAAGATCTCCTACTCATTTAAAGAATCAACTCAATCAAGAAAGTAATCTTTTCCATCAAAGATTCACATTCAAGATTTTGTTAAAAAGAGGACCTCAACTTCTGAAGATATCCTTCATCAAGGATTCAAGATCTCCTACATTGAAGATTCCTATCTTAAAGGAAACCCTTGACTTCATCTTCAAACATCATCAAGGAAGCTGCAAGCCACTCTACTCAAAAGTATCTATGACCCTACTTAAATCTGTCAAAATGACTTATTGTAAAAAAAGCAACAAGCTAGTTGGGTCATTGAACTTTAGTGCATGGAAGAAGAAGACAGATTTGAGTTTGATTGAAGACGAAGTTATGGAATATATCGAAGGTTCTACAATCCAACCTCTAGAAGAAGATGCTTCGGCTCATGCCAAGTACATGAAGGGAGAAATTAGAGCCCAGAGGATTCATAGAATCCATTAAGGACGGACTCACTCATTCCTTATGTATCAAAACTAAAGTCTGCAAAAGAAATATATAAGAAATTGGTGGAGCTATTTTATGTGAGTACTGCAAGAGAAGCAATCTCTCTGAGACAAGAACTATACAAAATGAAATTATCAAGGGAAGAAGGAATCACTCCATACTTTATGAGGATTTCTGAAATAAGAGATCAACTGCAGGCACTGGGAGAAGTAATGTTTGACATTGAGATGACTACAGTGGTGCTGAATGCTCTACCAGAGGAATGGGGAAACTTCACTTCTAGTTTATACGGGAAGAAAGAAGCCACCCCATTCCATGATTTATGGTCTCTATGTAAAATAGAGGAAACAAGACTAAAAGCCAAAGCTGATACAAGACCAAGTGAAGAGAATCATGCCTTTGCAGCCACATACAGGAAGAAAGGAAGATTCAGAAAATTTGGCCCTTAGAATAAAATAAGGAATATGGACAACGTACGATGCATTGGATGTAATGAACTTGGGCATTATAAAAGAGATTATCCTAAATCTGACAAGGACAAGAGGAAAAGGGAAGAAGACCTTATCTCAAATGTGAGGGAAGGACCCTGATGCAAAGAAATCTAAGAAAGAAGAAGCAAGGGATCTCTACTATGATTGAGATCATCTTCTCCTTTAAGTGATTTCTGTTGGTTGTAAAACAATATGATAGGAAGCAATGTATAATATAGCATCATGATAAAAAGCATGTTAGGAGCTCTTGGTGAATCAACTCCGGGAAAAACTCTCTGATAACATTACTAATGTAAAGCAGTCATCAAGATCAAGGGTCATCATGGAAACATAATTATGGGCTGTGATGACATATTGATGGAGCAGGCCAAAGGAATGAAGCTCTTCATTCTAGAGAAATTGCTGCAGGATGACTCAAGGGAAAAATGTATGAGGTATGTATATATATATGCTGACACTGTATGCTGTGAAGTCATGCCATATGGTTGCAGTTAATAGACTTCCATATTTAGAAGTATGATCTATGAAGAAGGATCTTTCGGTGCACTGACAGATGAAATCAACATAATATGTCCTCATGGAATATGAGGTGGTTGTATATGAACGAGAAATTGGAAAATTTGTAAGTTCTTGGGAATGGAGAATGTGCAGAAAGGAAGAGATCATGAAATGCAGCCATGTCAAGAGGCAGTTATCATCCGGAAGCCAAGAAGATGTGACTAAGAGATCTCCTGGGAAGATATGTAGACACTGACGAAAGTTTGGTAAAGAAGAAGACCCTTGGCAAAACATATCATTAGGAGATGTGTCAATCTGAATAAAGGATGCCCATGCCTACAGGAAGATGTCATGGTGAAAGATCATCACTGAGGTAACTTTTGTTTTAAAAGTTCATATGTATATGTTTATCTGGATGAATTTGTGCAGGGCTGCTAATCATGAGAAAGGATGTATGATCCTTGGAGATGATTCGAAGGAAAGCAACATGGCATAACGGTGAACCAGATGAGAAAGACAGATGAATCACTTTCTGGTAGATGACCCGACTCATGAATGAAAGTGATGGATGATCTGTGCCCTATGGAGCTAAAAGTTGAAGATTCCTCAATATCGAAATCCATGACATTGAGGGGAGGAACTCTTCATGAGCAGCTGGGTGTCTCACCATTGCTGCTGCAGGTCCCTAATTGAGAGGGAGCTTGGTGATCAATTTCTTACTTGGGAGAAATTGGTTAATTCCTAAGAATGAGCTTAGGTACATTCCTTATAGAGGAATGAGTACATTCCCTTGTGGAATAGGTCCTCCTTGGCTGAGAGGGAGAGATAGACACATCATTCTGGTCTTCACTTGGGAAGACAGAATGGAGGATTGCGTAATCATTAGGCATTCGATATTCTTTGAGAATGTGTTAGGGCATTCAAGATAAGAGTAGTCGGGGACTGATATTCTTTGAGGGCTAGCTAGCCAAGAGAAGAATAGTCTAAGAAGGTCATACTTTGGGAATACTTGGGTGGAGTATGTACCTTGGAGAGACAATGACTATGGTGTCTATAAGTCATGTCTCGCCAGCGTTGTAGCCCATTGTCTCGTTGAGAGATGGGGCTGTTAGTCAAGGCCTTGCACTATGCCAATGCTAGTTGATATGATGCTATAACAGATGGGTTACAAATCCGACTCTTCTTATGAGATCTCTTCAGATTGAGAATGACCAAGTACCATTATGAATACCTCCTTAGTTAAGAGGGAGTGTTGAAAAGTGTAACTAGGTTAGGTTTTGATAATGACTTATAATTATGTTTTTATGTAAATGACAAAAAGAATAAATACATTTGCTTGCTTTATGGGTTACAAAAGCAAGATTTTTTATAAGACACCTTCTTGATGTCTTTAGGATGTGTCATTAGGTCATAAAGTTAAATAAGAAGTCAAAGTTACACTTGTCAAATCTTGTAGAAAGATTACGCTCTAAAACCATGCTACTTGATGTCGGCCTTAATCAAGATAATGGAATACGGTTGATAGATAAATACCTTGTCGGCTTAAATGAAAAGAACAGTCATTATATATAAGCTCACGTGAGCAGTTTCAAAAGATCTAACTGGGACAGATGCGAAACACAGATTGATATATATACGAAGCTATATGTATAACATAACGTCCTTTCCAAGAAGTCTATTATTACATTCTTGGACCTGTATCAAGAGCAATCACAGAATTGCGTGTTCAATAGAAATTCAGAAGTTAGATAACTGCAGAGGTTTAGAAGTTTCGCATATTCCAGAAGTACGAAAAACTCAGAAATTCTGAAACTATAGAAGTTTAGAAATTTCGCATATTCTAGAAGTACGAAGTCTGCTTCAGGCGAGCTATATTATATCGCTGCTGTTCTGCGTTAAGGATATTATTAGAAATTGTGAAGGGGAAAGCATAACTATATAATCTGCTGAAGGACAATCAGAGACCGAGTTTCTCTGTGGAGATCAAGAATTAATTACAAGTGGTTTTGGAGAAAATCTTAGCGTTCATTAGTAGGGGTTTTGGTCTTCATCAATTGAATAATTTATAAGAAGAGATTTGTGGGTTTTTCCCCTCAAGAGGAGGGGTTTTGGCCTTGGCGTACAACCTATATATTGTGTCTATGTTCTTCCCGATTTAATAGCTGTTTGATGTATATTGATAATCGAAGATAAAGAAGCTAAGGAATAACACAAGTAGTTATTAAAAAGAGAATTTGAATTAATCATTGCCCTACTAAATTCTCAACATCCAACAAATGTAGATTGAACTTCTTGAGTTGATGCTCCAAATGAGGTTGAATTGCTGCCTTTATATAGTGTTTGTGTGAGATCAAATTCCCTTGATGAGGCTGACTTGTCCTTCTTTGAGGCCAACTTAGTGGAGGAGGCCTAAATGACTTATTTTATACAAAAATAAATTTCTTGCTCGTTTGACAATGCCCAAGAAGGTTCTTTTACATTATGGCATGGACAAGGACACTTGACATAAACCCTAGAAGCCTAGAATGGAGGCTTTGACCTAAGAACCATTGACCCATGCATGAAACCCATGCTTTAATAAGTCAAATTATTTTATAATAAAATTTATTTTTCTTTCTTTTGACAAATACATTACATCATGACTCAAATACAATTATGAAGACCGATACTAGTTACATTTTTCAACACTCCCTCTTAATTAGGGAGGTATTCATAATTACATATATTCTATGAATAGTCATAGCACACGCAGTGCTACAGATTATATACCTGACTAGGGTACTCTAATTAGGTGGGACTATGGTGTACTCAAGCTTTAGCCACTTTAGGTACCATCAAGCTTTTAATCTCTAACACCAGCCCAGGGATCTAGGTGCGTATCCAAGGTCAGAGCTCCATGACTAACGCCACTCGCCCTACTTCGGGATCTAGACATCAACACATAGAAGGACTAGATATCCTCCCAAGCATCTTGTTGCCACAAGATGCTTCATCTCTCCTTTTCAACTAAATAAGATATATATATATCCACCACTCCTAGCATGCTTTAAATGTTCAACCTTTTTACGGAGAGATCCTTCACAATCACAACCCCAATCAATAATAAACTTTCAAGTATATATACAAGCAAACACAAACCTTCGGGGTCCTCAATCAATCTGATGCTACTTATATCATCATCAAGTTATCTAGATACAACTTGTCGTAAGCTTTCCTCAATACTTCTCAATTTTTTTGTAACATCATGGATCACAAACGTTCATTTGTAGTACTTTGTTTTCATTCTTTCTTCAAGGTATTTACTATGACCGTAATAACTTTCCCTCCCTCTTAACCGGGGAGATATACCCTTTCTTTTGTCCAAGATCCCTCCCAACAACTTAGGGAGATCAACAACTACCTTCTTTTATAACATCGAAGAAAATTCAACCTTTCAAGGCTTCATTCAAGTCTTTCCTTAGAAGTTTCCTCCATAGCCTTTGTGTATTTTGCGAGCTTTCCTACCAAGGAAAATATAAAGAAAAAGGTTATGAGTATATAATACAAACAAATCTCAAAGTGAGGAGGAAACCAAACATGAAAGATGAAACAAAGAACAATATACTTATGTTTTGGTAAAATGGTGAAAGCTCCCTCTTAATCCAATCTTTCTAAGGGATACCTACAACTTATCAAAACAACTTCAAAAATTTCTAGCAAGACAAATTAGATCTATGAATTCGAAAAATCAAAACATAAAACATTACAAAACTTAGAATAATAGATTTAGAAGGATATGTGAGAGAAGACTTAATAGTATAAGTCTTTGACTTAATATTTTTCAGTCTTGTTCTTCTTAGGTGGAGCTTCATCGACAACATTTGCATGTTCTCTTTCTCTCTTCTTATTCCTTGGACTTTCAGGACATTGACTTTTGTAGTGTCCCATCTATTATAGTTGTAGCACTCAATCTTTGATAGATCAACCTTCTTCTTTGGTCCCTTGAACTTCTTGTATACTCCTTGTGATGAGAAGAATAGGTATTTGAAGTGTTGTTTTTTTCATCCTCCTCCTTGTTACTTACTAATGAGATGTAGGCTTCTTCTTGACTGCATGCATTCCACATTTGTTCAAAGGTTGGAGTATCTTTTCAACTGCTAATTCCTGATGCAAAAGAGCTCCAAAATTTTGTAAAACATAGTAGTGCAACAATCATGAGTTCTTTCTCTAGTACAACTTCATCTATAGCTTGGAGTATCCTTACAAAATATGATGAATCAATATCATTTTTTGTCATCTTAATTGTTCTTAGTTCATTCTTGAGACAAGCTATCTGACCAATATTCTTGATGGTGAACAACTTGGAGAGGGCTTCATACATTTCTTGAGCGGAATCTATATTGGATATGTATGGGATTATATTGTCCTTCACTCCATCTAGTATCAGATTCATGGCCAAGCTATTGGTTTCCCCGAATTTCTCCTTTCCTGCATCATTTGTAGGTTTCTTAACTTTTCCTTCAACAAGATACAAAACTTTATGCTTAGCAAGAATAAGTTCTATCCTCTTTTTCCATGCCCTTTAGTTGGAGGCTCCTTCTAGCTTGTTTTTAGACTTCACTGTCATGTCTTCTTTTCTTGATATAGTAGACCTTCCTCTTCTTATATGATCTGTTCCTTTGACCCTTTTCAGTAGATCTTCAAGCTGCCTTGTTCGTTCTTTTTCACCTTAGCTCTGATACCATGCCAGACAATCGAAAATGTCAAAATTTTTCTTATGTTGATAATTACTTGAGATATTCTTGTAGTTTTATCATCTTCTCTTTATGTTCTTTTTTTATCCTAGTTTCATAAAGCAATCATAAAAAAAAAACATGAAGATCAATGACACTAGATGTAGGCACTCAGCCAAGGCTAAAACTCCTCTCTAAGGGAAAACCCAGTCAAACTCTTCCACTAATCAAATTGAGATAAACCAAGACCTTAGATGTGAGCAAAAGACCTTCCTCCTTTACAATATGATTCAACAAACTTTAGTAGTCTCTTCTTGTCCAGCAACTACAACCCAACAACAACCCAAAATTTTGACCTCCAACTACTCCAAAATTTCGGCCCAACAACAATCCAAAATTTCGGCCCCAACTACCCTAGAATTCCGCCGAGTAACAATTTGGGAACTTCGCACGTGTGATACAAGGAGAGTGAAAATTTGACTTCTTTTTGCTTGACAAAGCCTTCCTTCTTCTTCGCTAGGGTTTTCTTCCTCTTCCTTGAACTTCACACCCTTTTTCTGGCTCCAAAAACTACAGATCTGTTAAGGTCCCGTGATTTGGCAGATTGGTAGACCAAATGACGGGTTAACATGGAACCAGTCTTTAGAGTCCGAGTACCTAGTCTTCCTAGACTCAGAGAGGGATCTCTCTATTGGGTGCAAAGGATGTGTTCTTTTTGCTCTAGGGTTTTGATTTTAGGCTAGTTGTTAAGTGTAGGGTTTGTTGATTGTTTTGGTTGGGTAAGATGGTCAAATGGAATAGGTGGAGAGAGAGTCTGTCAAAGCCATTGGGCTATGGAGTCAAATGAAAGTCAAGAGTGTCTAAATGATGAAATCGAGTGTGTTGCAGGGCCGATTTAGCAAGGTTAATGGATCCTTAAGGTGATGTATGAGGTGTAGTGAACATTAAGTTTGGGAAAGACTAAGAAGTCTTAAACATATATAGTTTAAAAATTACAATTCATGAAGTAGGGCAAACCATTAAGCTCAATAAACAATACTTTAAACTAATAAACATCTAAGAGAAACATTCCAGTGAAACATAGAAAGCATAAGAGCTTCTAACTTTAGAAATTCACCTTCAATTTTTTGGAAAACACATAAGATAATACAAATAACTCAATTTATGGAGAGGGAACTCCTAAATAGAATATATCAAGCTATTGGGAACTCTGAAACAAGTTGGTAAGCATGGACAAATGGAAAGATCGAACGAGACCTCTTTGACTTAACCTAACAATCAATATTCCACAGAAAGGCTTCAAGGTAGGGTTTTGAAAACTTCAAATAAGCAGTACCATGAATCATACTTGTAAGCTAGCATACTAACCATACATGAAGCAAGAACAATTTTTGGTGGACCTAAGGAGCAATCAAGAATTCCTTAAGATGGCCAAAAGAAGAAAACATCAAAGCTATAACAAACAGGAGGACTGAGGTGCCTCAAAGAACATGTCTCAACCTATACTTTTTTATTTTATAGTAGTCAAGAAACATGAAACATAATGATAACAAAGGAAACAATAGAGAAATTAGGAAGACATCACCATTCACCAAGCTATGGAATCCTGCAAACAAGCTTCTCCATCATCAAGCCAAACAAGCCATTCATCCACTTCACAAAACCAATTTCTTCTCCAAGCTCATGAAACCATGTATATTGCTCTTCAAGCTCATCAAATGCCAACAAAATACATAGAGGCCTCATGCTCTATTTATGGAGCAAATGAGGGCTAAAACCCTAAATGTGGTAGGAAAATGTCAAATATAATCATAAATGTCATTTATGGCCAAGAGACCATGCAAGGCCCAAGGCACACAATATCCTAAGAAATAAATGCTAAAATAACTATTTGCACCTAATTCTAGAGTAATTTGCCTCAAAAAACTCAAAATATCTATTTGCAATAAATGAGTGTGTTTTGTTGACTTTTGGTCCAAAACACACTAGGCAGCCTCTGTGCGTAGCGCCACGTCAGCAGAAAACAGGGTCTCTTGTAGCTGAGTTTTGGACCCCTTCCCGATGTCGGATTTGGCTCTGTGATGGCTCATTGGAAAGCTTGATGAGTCTACTTTCCAGAAATGCATGAGTTTTCCTAAATGAGTGCCATTTGCCTGTTCAAAAATCCATTCTCCCAACACTGCCCTGTGCGCAGCGCCACTTCCAGCAGAAAATAGGCTCTGTTGTAGCCAAGTTTTGGACCACTTCCCGATGTCGGATTTTGCTCCGTGATGGCTCGTTGGAAAGCTTGTCAAGTTGGCTTTTCAGATCTACCTTTGTTTTCTGAATGAGTGCCATTTGCCTGTCCAAAAACCCATTCTCCCAACACTGCTCTATGCGCAACACCTTGCCTGAAAATGAGGTAGAATGGTTAAAATTTTGGTGTTTTTTGACCTTTTGGGGGGTCAAAACTGCTCCAAATGATCTGAAATTTTGTGAGCAGACTACTGATGATGAGAGGAATCCAAAAATGTAAAGTTTGCAAGCTAAGGATGCACCAAATTTGTGCGTAGCGCCAAGGGTGCTGCGCACAGAGGCCTCAAAATTTCAAAAATACAAAATTTGCTTAGATTTCCCTCAAATTTGGTGGACAACTTCTTCAAGGGGTTTGAGAAGCCTGTGGAAAATCTTGAACCATGTCTCGAAGTTTTTCTTGGTCTTTACCTTCTTTGAGTGTTTAAATTTTAATGAAGAGGTGTGATGGTGGTTTTGTAGGTGCCTTGATCATGGCTATGATCCTTGTTGCGTTCCTCAACTTCTTCATTTTCATTAATGGCATCATTAGTCATCATATTTTTTGCCTCATCATTGTCTTTAACATCATTAACACTCTCATCCTCTTCACTTATTTCTTCATTGTCATTTTGTTCTTCATTTGAGCTACTTGTCTTTTCATTGTTGGGGTCATCATTTTCACTGGCACCCTCTGCACTTTCATCACTATCATCTTGCTCATCATGAAGACCACTCTCCTCTTTGTCTTTGGCACTGTCATCATCTTCATTTGTGTTCATATCTTCTAACTCTTTGTCACTGTTCTGCTCTGCATCACTGAGTCTTGCTTCTTGGGTGTCACTGCTGCCCTTAGCCATCTGCATTTTCCTTACTGTTTTGACCTTTATCCTGGCTACCCTCTTCATCATTCTCTGTTTTTTCCTTTTCATTATTAATGCTCATGTTATCTTGACTATCCAGCTCTTCATCTTCCTCACAATCCTCTTGTTCCTCATTACCACTGTCATCATCTTGTCTAACTCGTGCAGGAGCCTGGGGCAAATTTGAGGAGGAAAAAGAGTGATTTTGAGCAATTTTTGGCAATTTTGGCCAAATTTCCTCTATGTGCAGCGCTGGTCCGTCTATGCGCAACGCAGTGTTATTTAACATTGGCTTTTCTCCCCTGTGCGCCGCGCTAGAAATTTCTGCCAAAAATGACCAGAAAAACTCTGTTTTTCTTCCTTAAGCGTTTTTTTCTCCTTTTTAGGGGCTGAATGAATTAGAAGTGGAACAAAGGCACCTTTATACCCTTTGAGAGAAATAAATCAAAGTTCTAAACCCACTTTACTATGATTTTCAATCTTTTTTCCATTTGACTTACAACCTTTTGTCTTTTGCAGGGTTTTGAAAGTTCTTTCAAGGCATCTTTTATTCTTTTGTGATGATGGCTAGCTAAGGGGATGTAGATTTCCTTTTTATCCCCATTGCGTTTGAAAGCCTGGGCACTTGTTCAAACTGTCCTTTGGCATATATTCATCAAACTGAAAACCCTGTTTTTACCTCCTTGGGCATTTCTGATTGTAGGTGACCTGAAACATGTCTTTTGCCCTTTACAGATTTGACAGTGATATGTCTTTTGACAGAGATGTGGGCATCAGGTTTACCATGTTTTTCAGTTGGCCATTTCTGATCTTGTGCACGTGCTAACAAAACATTTGCCTTTAGTCTTGTTAGTCTCTTTTGGAGTTTGACATCTCATTTCTTCAACAGTGAACTTGTGCTTAGCATGACTTTCTCCTTTTGATACTCAACCTCATGCTTGCTTTTCTTTTGATTATTTTGGAGGCCTTTGACTGTACTTGGAAGGCTTAGCCCCCCCTAAATTGATATTCTTTGCCATTTCTCCTTTGGTGTAGGTGAAACAATGCTGCCTGTACAAACCCTAGAGAACACCTTAGATACCTTTTGAATGCCATCTGCTTGTTCATGAAGGAGGACTTATTATCTTCATTTGACCTGTTTTTTCCTTGTGGTCCTTGTGATGGTTCCTTGCTTGGCAATACTGTTTTGTCAATCAATCACAAAACCCTGATTCTCTTTAAACACAGGTTTGTTATCTTCCTCTTCTTGTGGATGCCTTCTGGTGATGATCTTACCCCATTACCTTACCTCTTCTCATGCTGATAACAATCTTTATCATTTTTGCAGATATGTGAACAAGGACAGCTGTTTCCCTTGCAAAATTTGTGTTTTGGCCAAGGAGGCCTTTCTTGAATGGCTTTTGATCAGTCTTGGATCAAGTTGCTTGACCTTATTCTTCTTTCATTATGGATGCAAAAAGAACACTTGGAGGGCAAAGAAAAGTGACCACCAACCTTTTTCAACTTGTGCAGGAGCTTGGAGTAAACTTTGAGGAGCAAAAAAAACTGAATTTTGGCCACTTTTTGGCAACCTTGGCCAAATCTCCTCTATGCGCAGCGCCACTCCGTTTATGTGTAACACCAATTTGCAGAGGGCATTTGGAGGCCTTCCCGGTGTCGGAATGAGCTTCGTGATAGCTCGTTGGAAAGCTTGTTGAGTCTACTTTCCAACATTCTTTTGTTTTTCCATTTGGTGTCCATTTACCTGTCCAAAAACTGATTTTCCCAACACTGGTCAAAAAGTGCTGAATGATGGTGCAGAAATGCAGAGTGCTGGTGCAAACAACTTTTGGAGGTCTTCCTTAACTCCAAATTGAGCTCATGATAGCTCATTGGAAAGCTCTTCAAGTCTAGTTGTCTTTTGATTCATCAAGGAAGTCATTTGGACATTCCAGCTATGAGAAAACCTTATTTTCCCAAGGTCACTCTAGCAGTGCAGAAATTCTCCTGGGACACCTGTGCTTTTGATATTGCTCCCAAACCATGATGCCTGTGTAAAAAATGAAGGAGGTTTTTCTTCTTGGGCCTATATTGGACAAAAACCTCTCTCACTTTTGCCAAATTCATCTCTGTTTGGTCAGAAACATATTTTTAAGCAAAACTGGCCCTAGGTGTGGCAAATGACTAGGCCCTTCGAATGAATTCTTGGAAAATGATGGAGGCATGATGTTTATGAGTTGGTATGGCTTCATGATTGATGATATGACCTACCATATGGATCTTCTGGCTCTTATGCCTCTTTTCCATAGCAAACCCTAGCTTCGTTGGAAGAGGAAATTAGGGTTTGGGGTAGGGGATTTAGGACTGCCTTGTAGAGGGAGGGGAATGAAGGGGTTAAGGGTTGTCTAAATTCTTGGGGAAATTTTGGGGGGATAGGGATAGATGTTAGGGAGTAGGGGAAAGTGGAATTTAAGGGATTGAGTGAGGGGAAGGGGTCCAAAAGGGTAAAACACAGGCCTAGTCTTAAAAAGTGTCAAATTGTGGCAATAAACTAGGTTTTGTAGAAAAATGATGAATTTGAGGGATAAGAGTGATGGGAAATGTTTATGAAGGTATATTAAGGATAGGGCGGAGGTGTAAGAGCATCAAGATACAAGCCTTGTTGATGCTTAACCATGGAGGTCATGAAACCTAGAAAAAATGCCCTTAAAAGCCCTAGATGGACAATGGAGGAATTAGGCAAAACAAAATAGAGGGCTGAGGCCAAAGGTGACACAACAAAGACAAACTGAGTGACATGAGCCCATGATGGGTCATCTGGGATGGGTGAGTTGAACATTGACATGATGGGATGATGAAATAGTGAAAAAATTATCTTAAGGATAATGAAGGTAGTGAGATTTCTAGAACTCACAATGTTCATGAACTTTGTTTCTAGAAATCTAGAACCGATACTTAGTCATCTTCAGATAGTGAAAATTATGGATCTATAAGATCAAGCATGCAACAAATGGTAACATCGAGAAGTACAAGTTGAGGTTCGTGGCGAGAAGTTTCTCCCAAAAAGGAGTGGACTATGATGATACATTTGCTCTAGTCACCAGCTACGCTTCTATTAGAACTATTGTTTCTTTTGCTTCAATTCTGTTGGAAGATACATTAGATGGATGTAAAAACCGTATTCCTCAAGAGTGTGATTGAGGAGGAAGTGTACATAGAGCAACCTTAGGATTGCGAGGTACATGGGAAGGAGTCTCGTGTTTGCACATTGAAGAAGGCATTATACGGACTCAAGCAAGCACCTAGGGTGTGGTATTCCAGGATTAATGGATACTTGATGAGCTTGGGCTTCACCAAGATTATTGTGGATCCTGACCTTTACTTCATGATTGTTGATGGCGATCTTGGTGTTGTATGTGGATGATCTGTTCCTTATTAGAGCAGAGAGGCTCATTGTCAAGTGCAAGAGGGAGTTGGCCTTGGAGTTCGAGATGAAGAATCTTGGCCTGATGCACTATTTTATGGGATTAGAGGTGTGAAAAAGACTTGATGAGATCTTCCTCAGACAAGGGAAGTACATTGTTCAGAGGTTCGACATGTCCATGGCTACAACTATGGTGACCAATCCGAAGAAGCTAAATGATTCTACTTTAGATTTAGATTTGGTGGATCCCATGATGTATAGGCGGTTGATCGAATCCTTGATGTACCTGGGTAACACTAGGTATGATATTTGCTTTGCAATGAATACCCTAAGCTAGTTTATGGTTGAGTCGAGGTAGGTACATTGGGTTGCAGCGAAGCATGCGTTGAGGTGCTGCGAGGTACAATTGGATATGGTTTGAGATGTGTCTCAGGTGGTGAACTGAGGCTGTAGGGATATACAAATTCAAATTGGGTCGAGAGTGTAGAGGACAGAAAGAGTACCTCAGGGCGTTGCTTAAGTTTGGGATCAACTATGATATCCTAGTTTAGCATGAAGTAGACTTCTATTGCACTTAGTACAATAGAGGTAGAGTATATTGTAACCAGTGCCTCAAGTTATGAAGAAGTGTGGCTTCATAAGCTACTTGCAAAGCTATTTGATCAAGAGCTTGAGTCGACCTTATTATTTTGTGATAATCAAAGTTGTGTCAAGCTTTTAGAGAATCTAGTTTTTCATTACAGGTCAAAGCATATTGAGATCAAATATCACTTCATCAGATACATGGTGTAGAGAGGATCAATGAAGCTCTAGAACATATCCACAATGAGCAGATTGTAGATATTCTCACCAAGCCTTTGTCTAGAGTGAAGTTTGTATACTTCAGAGACAAGCTTGGCGTGATGTAGAATGTCTCCGTCGTTGAGAGGGAGCGTTGATGTCTTTGTAGGATCAGGCAAACCATCTCCTGAGAATCCATGTTGATTTGGTTCGGTCATGCTGATTTTACTAGGGGAGATGGATACATTCACTTGAGTAGTCATGATGATTTGAATGGGCCATGTTGACGTGGACAGGGGTGAATGGCCTAGTCGTAGACCTTCTCATGAGAAGCCATGCTGATTTGACCAAGGGAGTTGGATACATTTACTTGAGAAGCTATGCTAATTTTTGCTAGGGTCGATGGCCGAGATTCTCACATTTCTTGCTCCAAGATGGAGTGATCTAAATCTATAGATGTGCATGTGAGGGGACGGTACATCAACATAGCAAGCTCATGAACTTTTCTTGAGGGAAGGAGAAGTTTTAGCTAAGGGGACATATGTTTGCAACTTAGGAGGATACGTCTCTTGCTAAGAGGGAGTGTTGATTTTTGTAGCATTGGGAGGTATTCCCGCATGGAAAAATGAAAGGGGTCTCCAAGTCGGCTAGAAAAATTAAAATAAAATTTATTTTGGAGTGACATGTTGGCCTAGGAAATCGAGTCGGCCCGGCCCGATGAAGACGGTGTGTCCCTTGGTTATTTCACCCCAATTTGACAAGTATAAATAGATGTGATACCTAATCTTTTTTTGTTAGGTAAACATGACTCGGGGTAGAGTCAATGTGGACTAGGGTAAACAGTGGTGGTTTTGGGGCACATGGTTTTGTGCACCCATGGTTTTGACCCATGGTATTGCATGTGATGGAGCCTATAAAAGGGCTGGAAAGACTTCATTGTAATGTAGGCCTGGAGGTGAGCGGTGAAGGCTCACTTGGCCGGATTGGCCAGGGTTTTGGCCAATGTTTAATGAAATTTCATTGGGTGGGTTTTTCCCTGGATTTGGGGTTTTCCCGGATAAACATTGTGTTTATGTTTGTGCTTTGTTGCTGGTTTATTTCATGGTTATGTGTATTATTTCTCTCTCAGCAAATGTTTATTATTTCTGCCTGGTAAATTCCTAACAACTAGTATCGGAGCTATGAAGATCTGAAATCTTGAATGACCTGCCAAGTTTAGTGATTTTGCTATATCTATAGTTTGCTGCTACTGTGTGAAATTTTCTCCTAGACAGATCTACGTGTGAAGGCGTTAGATCTACATCTAGATCTGGTTAGATCTTCATGTGAATATGTTAGATATGGAGATCTAGATATGGACCGCAAGACTTCCAAAATCCCCAAGGGCGAGATCATGCTGGCTGTTTGGATGGGTACCCAGGCGAACGAGGCCTTCCCGGAGGCCTGGTATTTTGACGCAGCCACGGTTCATTCGGAGGACCTGGCGAATATCTGCTCTAAGGTATATATTTCTGCAAAGCTCTGGTATGTTAAGAGTTCTTGTCTGTATCGAGTATGGGAAGTCGAACCTTTAGCGATTGGTGGGAGGAGATCGACTATTCATGGAGATGAAAAAGGTTGATACTGCAGTTTTTTGCACCCTCATGTTCATGGTCCTAATTCTAAATCTTGCTGCTGCTCAGCGATCCGCCAACCTGCATGTGGAGGAGCAGCAGGAGGTAAATAGAGGAGATTCGATTTGAAATGAAATGAAACCGAGAGGACCGTGAAGAGGCTGAGATTGTCTAAGGCGCTCACTGTTCCAGAGGGCACGTCGGTGTACGATGTTTGCCATCGTATGGCCATGCGCAGGGTCAACGCTGCTCTGTTCATGGATCCCAGTGCCTTATTCTCTGGAATCATAACCGACAAGGATGTGGCAACGAGGGTTATAGCTGAACGTTTGAAGCCTCGCGACACCCCGGTTTCAAAGGTCATGACGCGGAATCCCATATTTGTCATGGCGGAGTCCTGGGCCGTAGAAGCCCTCGAGAAGATGATTCAAGGGAAGACACTTGCCGGTTGTGAAAAATGGCGAGGTCGTTGCTCTGCTTGATATTACGAAGTGCCTCTATGACGCCATAGCAAAGATGGAAAAGGTCGCGGAGAAGGGCAGTGCTATTGCTGTTACTGTTGAAAAGGAATATTAGTCGTCCGGGACATGCGCGTGCTACCAGCAGCTTCTCCACATTGACTCCTCCACAGGCAGAAAAATGACAGCCAAGAAACGTTGGAAAGATAAGCGGCCATTGGTCCATTTGCAATAGCAGTGAGTGGCTCAGAAGGAAATGAATGAATGTAAGTGATGAGCAGCATGGAAAATGGGTCATGAGAGATCCATGAGATATGAGAGAATATGAGCTAGAATAGCAAGTCATTAGCTGCGTTAGGAGAGCAAAGTGTTTGACAGAATGTGTAAATCAAATGAAAATGAAGATCAGAATGGACCAGCAAAAGCGTAGAGGGCAGATTTATGTACAACTATGATGTCCTCTTTGGAGAGGACATCATGTAGAAAATGAGAGAGGATATTTGCACGTGGATTAATTAATTGATGAACCATGTATCTGAAGAGAATTCCTAGAGGACTGGCGGTTACAGAGGCTGGTGACCCATGTATTCCGGTAGATGGATTCTTTTTATATGGACATTGATTTCATATGTGGAAAGACAACAACAATGAAACAAAAAAAAAATTATTATAATGGAGTTAATTTTATTACATGTAAATGGGCATACTACTGTAAGACCTGGTATGGCATGTGTACCCCTGGGTAATCACTGGTAAAGTCTGGGTTAGACCTAGGTGATAGGGGGGATGCCAAATTAACAATTACCCTGGGTAAAAATTTGAGGGGGGAAGAGCTAGAGTGAGCGGGGTTGTCTCACTTAGCAGGTTTGGCGGATTTAGTCAAGAAGCCCCAAGTCAAGTTTAAGGGGGGAATTGTTAGGTAAACATGACTCGGGGTAGAGTCAATGTGGACTAGGGTAAACAGTGGTGGTTTTGGGGCACATGGTTTTGTGCACCCATGGTTTTGACTCATGGTATTGCATGTGATGGAACCTATAAAAGGGCTGGAAAGACTTCATTGTAATGCAGGCCTGGAGGTGAGTGGTGAAGGCTCACTTGGCCGGATTGGCCAGGGTTTTGGCCAATGCTAATGAAATTTCATTAGGATGGGTTTTTTCCCCGGATTTGGGGTTTTCTCGGATAAACATTGTGTTTATGTTCATGATTTGTTGCTGGGTTCTTTCATGGTTATGTTTATTTATTTCTCTCTCATCAATTTGGCTATTTATTTTTTAAATGAAATTCCTGGCAAGTGGTATCGGAGGAAAAATAATACACATAACCATGAAAGAACCCGGCAACCAAAGCACAAGCCGCCGACACAGTGACCCATCGAAACCCAAATCCGGGGAAAAACCCAACCAATGAGATCTCATTAAACATTGGCCAAAACCCTGGCCAATCCGGCCAAGTGAGCCTTCACCGCTCACCGAGCCTACATACAATGGGGGTCTTTCGACCACTAGGCTCCATCACATCTAATACCATGGGTCAAAACCGTGGGTACACAAAACATGTGCCCCAAAAACATTTGCCTAGTTCACATTGACTCTACCACACGGTCATGTTTACCTAACAATTCCACACCTGACCCAGGCTGGGACTTCTTGATTGTTCGGCCAAATGGCAAGTGAACAACGTTTCCTTCTTACTCAAATTTTTACCCATTAAGTTATGGACCTTCCATATCTCCTGATGGTATGATATTGTCCATTTTTGGGCCTGAGCCCTCATGGCTTTGCTTATGGGATTTACCCCAAAAGGCCTCATACCAATGGAGATATTTGTCCATCCTTATATACCCATGATCCTCCCCACTTCTAGTCAATGTGGGACTTTGGTCGTATACCCAACAATCCTCCCCTCGAACAAAGGACCATCGAGCCTCCCCTCAAACGATTATCCATCAGTCCACTCTCTACCAACCAGGATTCTCCGCTCCAATGTGTTGGAAGCACACGCCTTAAATGGAGCACCACCTACCTCGAGAGCTTGCTCTATCCCAGGTCAACTCCTCTTCACCGTGTTGGGACCAGGACACGTCCATGAAGAATCCGGAGCATACCGCCTGTCTAACTGAGCTCATCCATGGATCCCATCGTGATATTACCGGGGCCCACCACCTTCGTTCGGCATTCGAGGATTCATCCACTTCGCTAACTTCGGGGCATGGCTCCGATACCACTTGTAAGGATTCTGGACACCACATATCTCCACAATGGTATGATATTGTCCACTTTGGGTCTAAGCCCTCATGGCTTTGCTTATGGGCTTTACCCCAAAAGGCCTCATACCAATGGAGATATTTGTCCATCTTTATATACCCATGATCCTCCCCACTTCTAGTCAATGTGGGACTTTGATGCATTTATACCCAACATTTTCCCAACCAACTAAGAACAGGTTTTTTCTCTCATTAGCATTCTTAGACAGTCGCACGTGTGGAGAAAGAGTATTTGTTTGACTGAGTTTGACTGGATGTTGATCGAGCTTTTGATCTCTATAAGATTGATCGAGTTTGACTCGCTGTTGATTGAGATTTTGATCTCTATTTGACCCAGTTTTTGACTGGGGGTTGACTGCAGACTGTAGGATGACTGCAGACCACAGGCTGTTGACTGCAGTTGATCGTAGGGTTTTGACTACATGCTGGTTGTTTGACTAGTGTTGACTTTTGTGTATTTTGGCTAGTTTGACCAGTGTTGACTTGTTGCTGTTTGATTGGTATTTGGACTTGTGTATTGGCACAAATTTCTAGACAGATTGCTAGTTTGTAAACCTTGCTGAAGAATAATTTCTCCTAAAGAAAAGTTGTTGGGTTTTCTCCTAAGTTTGGGTTTCCCAGAGTAAAATATTTCTCTATCGTGCATGGCTATCTTTCGGCACATTGGATAATTGGGTTTTCCCCTTTATCAAAGACTATAGCATACTGGGTTGGATAGGCTATTTCGTCCTTTGGTGGGAAATTAATCAGTTGGGGACATTACAGTCCCCCCTTCCCGACATTGCTTGTCCTCAAGCAATGGCAAGTTTGGGTGTTGCATAATTGTTCCTTAAAAAAAAAAGACTTCCCCCAATTCTTATTGTTGCCATACCAACACCCCCTTTTCTTCTTACAGCCCAATAATCCTACTGCTGGTTGACGATGTCATCATGCAAAAAGTGCAGTTGTGTGCTACTGCTATAGCAAGTCCTACTTTCGACGAAGTTTCACTTCTCAGCCCAATAATATCTTTCAACAACTTTAGCAGGAAGTTGTAGGAGGTTGATCCCTCTTCTGGTCGTAATAAGCTTACAACACTTTCCACAAATTTTCCATGTATTGTTGTTGTCCCTACTTCATTCAAAGGTGACCCTTTTCCGCCTTTTAAAGTGTTGTCTTCCATGTATGGTTGGTCATTTAGTAACTACTTTGTGCAAAAGGAAGGCCCATCAACTTGTGAGGGTCCAATGACAATACATCTTCCTGCACCCATGCAATCCTTTGTCCCTGGGAAGAATGATTTGGCAGCCTGCGATATAATCATGGTATCTTTTCGACTGAAAATCACCTCCCTTCTTCAGACTAGGTTTCCCCTTTTTGTAACTTCTGTGATCCCAAGATGTTTTGCAGCAACATTGTAGGCATTGGGTGCAGTAATTCCATAACAGAATTTGGCACATAGTTCAAGGGCATGAGACCCTTCTAGAGAATCAATAGCTTTTGCTAACAATTTTTGTAAATAGTGGCTCTTATATAAAACATACAATTTTTGTAGATAGAACTTAACATTTTCCCTATTTATCTTTGTTTCCACATACCTTTTCCCATGCTTTTTTTTGTGCTTCTTACATCTAGACTGCCTTATGCTCCCCACTTTCACGAGAATCTGCTGCTTTGATCAGATTTTTCTTCATGGTATTTGTCATCAACCTTTGACTTGTCAAACATCTATTCCATACATGCACAATCCTCAATTGGAGAGTGGGACTCCAATGCGACTTCAGTTGGTTTTTCATATGTGGTACCAAGGAGCCTTTTCCTAAGTGTAGAGTCGGGGAAAAAATATATCTGTTCTTCAAAGAAAATGATCTTATCTTCTACCTTCTACTGATTATCTTGCATGAGACTAGCCAACAATTCACAGGAAAATTTATTTTTGGAGTACTCCACTAAGAGGTGGGCTCTCTTATCTCTCATGACCTTGCATATGTTAGGTCCAACGTCCTCTTTTTCATTCATAAGCTTGTGAGTTGCTATTTGACAGCCTGGGGCTTGTACTCCTATGAGCTGTCATGCAAATTACCTTGCATTGCTTAGGTATGACCTCCATCTGCTCGGATGTTACAGCTTGAGGCCACCATCGGTCATGCCTCTTAATACAACCTTGTTGCCATTTGGGTCTTGGAATCCATTTCCATCACGTGGTAGTATATTATGAACCTTCCTAGTGAGTACAACCATTGTACTCCTAGCACCACATTAACATCTGCTAATTCAATTACATAAAAATTGCCTGTAAGGGTATAATTACCTATTGTGATGCTCAAACGTGGAACTACCTGTGTGCATGTCATATTATACCGATCAGTTGCACTCATTTCAAAACCTTCAAATCTCTAGGTAGGGGTGCTTCTCCTTACACCACGACTGCATCAATGAAGTTGTATGTTTCTTCGCTATCAATCAATGCTATGATTCATTGCCCTCGTACGACACCCTTGATTTTGAAGGTGTGATATTGGGTCTTGGAAATCCATTTCCATCACGTGGTAGTATATTATGAACCTTCCTAGCGAGTACAACCATTGCACTCCTAGCACCACATTAACATCTGCTAATTCAATTACATAAAAATTGCCTGTAAGGGTATAATTACATATTGTGATGCTCAAACGTGGAGCTACCTGTATGCATGTCATATTATACCCGTCAGTTGCCCTCATTTCAAAACCTTCAATTCTCTAGCTAGGGATGCTTCTCCTTACCACCACGACTACATCAATGAAGTTGTTTGTTTCTCTGCCATCAATCAATGCTATGATTCATTGCCCTCGTACGGCACCCTTGATTTTGAAGGTGTGATATTTAGGGACTCTTGAGAGGGTGGCAATAGTAACTCCTTCAATTTTTGGACGTGGCTTCTTGTCTCCTTTAACCTTTTCTAGAGATGGTCTTTCTTTGGAAATGCTAGGCCCCTTGTTTGGTGTCGGTGTCATATCATCTTCATTGTTGTTAACAGACACTACTTCAATGTCGTGAATCTTTTCTTTTCCCAAACATCTATGACAAGGTTCCCATGGCTCCATGCAAGCAAAACGAAGTTTCTTTCTTCTAAGCTCGTTTCAAGCTTCTTCACCCAATCGATCCTTCTTTGTTTCGTTCTTCTCAGGTGTCTTGTCCTGGTCTCTCATAGGCATTTGTGGTATGGGTGGAGTCTTCACTTTTGGTGCTACTTCTCTCATATCTTGGGTCTTGGTGATGGTCTCCTGCAATGTGGTCGATTTGAAAGTCTTGACCCACTTGTGGAGTGGTTCAACTAGACCTTCTACGAAGACCATGACCAATCTGTGCTCTAAGATGTCTGTCACCATGACTGTTCTTTGTTTGATTCTGCGATGAAGGCCTATGGTGTTCCAGTTTGTTTGAGTTGTGCCAACTCTCTAAAATGTATATTAGGATCCTTCCATTCAAAATGTTCTATCATGCAGAGGACCAAGTCTCAATGTGCCAGATCAAACCAAAATTGTCCAAGAATATTAAGCTGTAGAAGATAGAGAAAAGAGAGTGTCTAGGTAGGGTGGGATCACCTCCATCGAAACTAGATAGGATTAGCTAGGGTGGGATCACCTCCACCGAAACTAATAAAAATAATGGGGTCTTAAAACCCTCAAGAGCCTTAGGCTCAAGAAAAGAGAGACAATTTAATCCAAATTCGGTGATGATTAAATGATTCCAACTCTCCTTTATTTATAATTTTCCCCATGGGGCTTCTCCTCCTTAATAAAATGTGAGGGGTTCATGTGCAACCCCTAATTTTGATCTTTTTGCCCCAGCTACCCCAAAATTTACCCAATGTTGCCCCAAACATTGGATAATTGGGTTTTCCCCTTTATCAAAGATTATAGCCTACGGGGTTCGATAGGCTACTTCGCACTTCCATGGGCAATTAATCAATTGGGGACATTACACTCAACACATGCTTTGTTGCTAACCAATGAACTTGTCTTGGCTCCACGATGAGCTGGTTGAGTGTGTTTACAACAAAACAAATATATGGCCTAGTGTTAACTAGATACATCAACGACCCTATTAGCTACCTATATAGTGTGGGATCCACCAACTCGCCCTCGGAAGTGCTTAACTTCTTCAAGTTAGTGATCATTGGTGTAGACATAGACCTGCAATCCTCCATCATGAACCTCCTCATTATCTTAACTGCATAATTGCCATGCCCTAGGGAGGTCTCTCCTGGCTATTGCCACACTTCCAATCCCAAAAAGTAGTGCATCAAGTTGATGTCCTTCATTTTGAACTTCGAAGCAAGGTCCTACTTGCACATCCCTATGAGCTTCTCTGACCCTGTTAAGAAGAGATCATCCACATAAAGTACCAAGATGAGTGGTTCACCGTTAATGAGTACATAGTGCGAGTTTGGGTCTACCTCACTCTTGATGAAGCCCAAATTAAGAAGATATCCATTGATCTTGGTGTACCATGCATGCAGAGCTTGGTTCAGCTCATAATGGACCTTCTTCAACTTGAATACATGAGACTCTCTCCCATGCACATCAAAGCCCTGAGGTTGCTCAATATACACCTCCTACTCAATCACACCATTGAGGAAAACAATATTCACATCCATCTGATGTATCCTCCACCCCATCTCTGAAGCAATGGCTACTCTAATGGATGCATATCTGGCGATAGGTGCGGATGTCTCCATGTAGTCCACTCCCTCCTACTGGGAGAACCCTCTCATCACAGACATCGCTTTGTACTTCTTAACACTGCCACTAGCTACATGCTTGATCTTATAGATCCATCGAGAAGTGACCACTAATTTTCCCTCTGATCTCGACGCTATGGCCCATGCACCATTCCTCATGATGGAGCTATACTCCACCATGGCATTGCTCTAGACCTACTCATTTGTAGCCTCCTCAAAAGTGGAAGGCTTAGACTCATTGATGCTGTTCGACGAGGCCAAATAACTAGAGAATCACGCTGTTGGTTTTCTCTGCTTGAAGGTGCTGCTAGGGGCCTCCACATGCTCCTTAACATCCCTTAAGGTTTGTTCAACCCATCTCGGCCTCCACCCCTTAGAGCTCGAAGTAACATCTCACTCCTCGTCCAGATTGATAGGCTGTGTCCCTGCTACTGGTCCAAGGTCAACCTTAGGTGCCTCTTGCTTTTGACCCTCTACTCTTGATGGATTTCTCTCATGAGACCTCCTAAAGGTCTTTTCCGCATCAAATCTGACGTCCCTAGTGACGGTAACTTTCCTTTGTCCTGGAATCTAGACTCTGTAGGCCTTAGATGTTGAGAAATCCAAGGAGGTGGCAGTTAAACAATTTCTCTTATTATGACATTATCTTGTGATGTTTTCGTTATTATTATTAGTTCTTTCAATTTATCTTTTCTTATCATCAAGACTAATGGCAAGAAACAAATAGAAGAGGACACAAGATGTAGGCACACTGCCAGGGAAAAACCCAACTCTTTGGGGAAAACCTAGTCAAAATTCTTCCTTTAGTAGATTCAAGATGAGATGACCAAGACCCTTACGATCTAGACTAGAGACTCCCTCCATCAAGTCATCCTTGTTTGTTCTTCTTACTATAGTTGCATCGTGACCTCATCACTGTAATGCACCGAGATCTCATCTCTGTAATTACAATGAGATCTACCTACTGTAGTTGCACCGTGACCTTATCACTGTGATGCACCGAGATCTCATCACTGTAATTACACCGAGACCTGAGACTATAATGTCACCGAAACTGTGATAGCACCGAGACTGTAACTTGAGCGAGGTTAAGACTGTGATAGCACCGAAATCTTCTTTCTATTGGTAGCATCGAGACCTTCTCATTGAAGTGGCATTGAACCCTCATCATTATAATAGTACCGAATCCATATCGCTGTGATAGCAACGAACTGAGATTACTATGGTGGCACCGAATATGAAATAGCATTGAATTGTGGCTCGAGTGGCGTGGCTTCATCACTAAGATTGCACCGAGTTGAGGTCTGTAATAGCATTGAATAGAAGTCATTGTAAGAGCACCGAAATGCATTCCACTGAAATAAGACTGAAACTATAATTTCCGAACTTGTTATGTGATTTTTATCTCAGTAATTTTTCCGAACTTCAAAGGTGATATGAACTGCTTGATTGTGACTTATGCAAAGTCCTTAAGCTGGAATTTATAGTGTTTTGTCCGTCATATATGAGCCGGCATGACCATATGAATAGATGTGTCAATGTATAAGGCCGACATCAACATATTGAAGGAAGCCGACTTGTAGTCTTTGATGAAGAGGTCGAGTGATGACTTTGCCGAAGAGGATGACTTGATGGAGGAGTCTTTGACCAAACCATAAATGACTTTGACAACAACCTAAAGCCTACAATGGAAGCTTGACCTATAATTGACCCAAGCATAAAACCCATGCTTTAACAAGTCAATAAAATAATAATAAATCCTTTTTGACAAATATATTAATAATGAAGACCGAACCTAGTTACATTTTTCAACAGTCCCTCTTAATTAGGGAGGTATTCATTTTTACATATAATTAAAGAGCTACATGGAAGATCTCACTTTATCTATGAAGAAGTTTAGACACCACAATGCCATGGACTAGATTCTTGACTAGGGAAATCTATCCATTTGGTCTCTCAACAGTTTAGGCACCATAATGGCATGGATTAGATTTATGACTAGGGCAATCTATTTGAGTGGGACTAAGATGGACGAAAGATTTCAGCCTCTCTAGATACCATCAGGGTTTCTTACTAACCATCAAAGGGATCTAGGTGCACATCCCCCTGATGCCACCCTCCCTACCAAACATCAGTGCAAAGTGTCGGCCGGATGTCCTTCCAGGCAATGCTTCACTCGTAAAGCTTTAACAACAAATATCTCTTGATCAAACTAATTGGCAACCAACATGCTTATCAAACCTTTGAGAGATTCTCTTGTACAAACACAATCCCAATCAGTTGTATATTTTCAAAAGTACATAACCAAATACAAACCTTTAGGTTCTCAATGTTGCTTTTCAACTTATCTCAGTAGGACTGCCAATTGAATCTTTTGACAAAAGATTCCTTAATCACACACTTTCCTTTCCTACTTCATGTGCAGCAACATTTCCTGCATTCCCCAATCAAAACTATGTTATGCCCTCCCTCTTAACCAGGGAGATTTCTTTTATCCAAACTCCCTCTTAATTTAGGGAGATCAACTTCTTCCTTCGGTATTGGGGAATCTTTCATGGCTTCCATCCTTCTTATCATGCTTATCATATCGTCTTCCCTTACGAACTTCTTCACCAACTTATATATGATGTACCTGCACAATTTAGATAGCAAGTACAACCAAATCTATAGAAGCATGAAGTTAGTCATAACAAAATGTTATAATAGCGGAAGAATTAGACATAAGATACTATACTTTAATACTTCAATTTCTAGCCCAGGTTTTGTTACAAACCCCTAATCACATCATTATCTCAATCAAGATGTCAGAAGGCAAGTTTTGTCATATAACGATCCTTAGAAAATAAGTCAAAAGAAAAGAAAAGTATATAATAACTTTTAGAATTCACATGTTAGACCTCCCACTAGGATTTCATGTAAACCCTAGATTTCATACATGAGCTTTAACAACCAAAAACAATCACAACTTGATCAACATGAATAGTTTCTACTAGGCTTATGTAAACCCTAAATTTTCATCTACAAATTCTCAACGTTCATAGATTCTAGATTTATATATTCTAAATAATTTAACTACTACTAGGGTTTAGTTGCAAAACCCTAGATTTCCAAAACAATATCATCCTAGAATTTCAAAGTTTGACTAGGTATTGATTCCAAACCCTAGGGCTTATGACCATTAGAAATTAGGTCAACACACATCTAGGAGATCATTAACATGCATAAGCATATCATATGTCAAACAATATTAATATATTAGACATATACCAACCTAGACCAAGCTAAGGTTTCAACAGAATGGACACATACCTAGGGATTCATTCCTAGGTCTTTACTTTTAAAGACGTGACAAGAGTATTGCTTATAGAACTAGCCAAACCCTAAGAATCTAGGGTTTCAGTTCATACCATAGCAAACCCTTCTTTACCAAAACTTCAAAGGTTCGGGATTTCGGACAACACCATTTCAACCCTAACAAGTTAGAGTTTTCATGATCATACCAAGCTCCCAAACATGGCATCATCAATATATCGAAGCATAATAGCAATTTCTTCATTAATAACCCTAAGCAGGTTTAGGGTTTCACACATTATTAGCATACCCTTAGGTTAGGGTTTTTCTAAAGAACCTTTTTAGGGTTCTTTTATATAAACAATCATAGATAGAAGGTGGGTAGATTTATCAAATGATGAATCACCCTAAACAAGAATCTTTAAGATTTAGCAGAGCTAGACACAACAATTGTTAGTAACACAAATTTCAAAATAAAATGAAAATAATTTTCTAAGATGTATGGTCTAAGACATACCTGGAGATATTTCTGGACAAACCTTGTAGGAATTCCATGGAGTGAAAGCCATGATCTTCTATACCTGTTGTTAACTCTCCTTGCCACCTACAACTACCTACAAGTTAGTGGAAAAAGCCTTCAACCCCACAAGGTGTGGTTGGTGGCAAGGAATTCAGAGAAGGGGCTATCACCTACTCCCGACTCTCTCTGTTTAAGCTATTTGGGGGTGGTCCCTAAATGGAAAACTAAGTTAAATATTTGAGTTTTTAGGAGAATTGTTAGAGTGAAATTGGATTACTTTTAAAGATTTGTGAGCATTTTATGAGCAACTTTGAAATAATAATATCAAACCATTCAACCAGTGCCTTAAATAACATGTTCAAGAATAATGCTCAAAGAAATGAGAACACAATAATCCTGAAACGGAAACAAAAGATATCATCACAAGATATTTGCAGGATAAAAATGATTACAGGATAACCAAATCACAACATTTAAACATATCTTATCATAGTTAGAATCAACCAAAAATTTATATGCGGAAGATGAAATTAAACTTTGCAAATATTGAAAGTAAGCATCACACTACTTGCATGAGATCAACAACCATAAAAAGGGAAATGTAATGAAGAGTGCTCTTGGTTTATTTTAGTTAAACTTACTCTACAACAAATATTTCATATCAACTCTTCAATCCCCAGACCTTACTCTCCCCCAATTTATGTGGATCTCACAATGAGGAGTCAATAGGAGAGTAGAGGGCCCCTAGAGGTTTATACAACCAACTTATGTTGGAGGTAAGTTTTAATGAGTTTCTTGTGTGAAATAAATGTTGATTAATCTCATTTAAATGATACATGCAAATTTTCCACAAGAGATGAGATAGTGCTTACTTGCAATAATAAACCAAAATTTGAGAAAAACAATAGACTTATATGTGTTGTAGCATTTAATAGAAAGTGGAATGAGATAAGTTTTTATATAAAAAAGAAGGTGCTTCAATGGTTCCTCAACGTGCATAAAGCATAAACATTAAATCAATGGAATTTTTCCAACCATGCGAATTGCTCACACATAAACATAGATTTTGCTTAAAGTTTTAGCATTGGAGTTCATGCATGTAAGTTTAATTTAACTGAAATTTAGTTAGATGGATGTAGAGTGCATTAGTTGTTAATTCATTAACATGCATAAAACGAAAATTAGAAAATGAATCAATCCACCCAAGGAATTCTTTCCTCTTCAACCAAGAAAGGGGGATGCCATGGGAAAAATATCCCAAGCTCCCTCAAGCAACAAAAGTTATTTTATTACTGATTACAAGTGAGGAAAACAACCTTTAAGAAGGCTTCCCAAAAGGAGGTCCTTCCACGAATAAAGAGCTTGGAAAATAGCTGAATCCCCTCCTCAAAAATTGACAACACAACTTATGGAGAAAAATTTCAAAATATGAATTTTTCAAGGCTTCAAGGCCCACAACAAAGATCAAGTTTGCTGCTGTCCCAAAGGTGCTTATGACCTTCCTAAAACTCGGTTTTGAAGTAATGAAAGCCTTCACATGCAAGGATATGATCAATTGCCTTTTGCCATATTTTCCTCAAGCTCCTCGCTTTTCATGCTCAAGCTTGCGGGCTACGAAAGAAAATCAAATGTTAGACTGAAATAAAAATGATCTAAAGTACAACTTAATATACAAAGACACTAGCCCGAGGAATGGGAGCGAACCTCTTTTTTTGCCTAGTCTAGAAAATCGCTCTTGAAGTAGCAAATTTGACTTTAAGATGCTCTATAAATGGAAATTTTTAGATTTTAGAACTGGAAATAGATGATCAAGTAGCTAGAGAACGAGAAACTCCTTTGTCTTCCTTTGATGCAAAACTTGGGTTTGAAAGTAGCCGAGTCTTGGATCACTTTGAATCTAGGAGTGAGTTGATCTATTTGAGACTTCTTCCACGCTTGGATGGATTTCCTGCACACAATACGAATAGATCTTCCCTACACACTTAAACAAATATTAGTCTGCAAAAGGATTAGAGCATCATAATGAAATAGATAAACCAAACATTCCTCCGAAAATGACTTGGCAAGTTAATTTCTAAAATAATATTCCAAATTAATGATGCATGCAAGATAGCTTGCACGCATCAATCCAAGCTAGATGGCAGATGTAAACTAATACTGATCAAACATGTAAACGAATTCAAATACAATAGCAATAGTATAGAAAGAAATCACCTCATAACGCCAAGAGAACATCCGCTAAATAGCCTCAAAGTCTTGATTTTATTGACATACAAAAATGACAGAGTTTCCTCAAGCCCAATAGCTCATGACATGATACAATACAATAGCCAATGGCTTTGTTATATAGTCATGAGCAATTCTCAAGGACGAATGCATGTGAGAAGTGAACTTGAAGCAAAACCTGAGTAAACATAAGCCAAGTTTCATATGGAGAACACTGAGACACCCAGAGCAAAATTGAATTTATTTGTGCACACCTGAGGAAATCGAATTCCCATATGATCTAGTGAACTTATCCATAAGCCAAAGGAAGTCCTGTGCTATAATGAGTCCGTGACCGCAAACTCGAACCAATTGAAACCGTACCTGTAGTTGACCCCAGTGATCTTCTGCATAGGTCCTTGAGAACTGCATGGTGGCTTTGAATGACTGCGCAATCCAAATAGCGTAAATCCTCTGAGTGCAGTGTTGAGTGCTGTCGCACTCCATATAGCTCGTGAGAAGATGTCCCCACTTGGTCTTTAGTCAACCGATCCAGAAGAATATTCCTTTTATGCTCAACTGCCTCTAGCAAATTTGTTTTTTCTTGAGTGTAAGTGTTGTGCTGCTTTGTCTCTGGAAAATTTGATTTTATATAAATAAATGATGAATTAATGATGCAGAGTGCTCAATCATCCTCCACATGTTCGTTGACTCAACTTTTGACTTAGGATGATTTCCAAGTCATTTCCACGTCATTTTGTCACATGGAATAATTTATTTCTCTCTGTTTTATTTAATTCTAGCCTAATTAAATGCCACAATTTCCACTAAACTTAGGAAATGTGGGTTTTGAGGCCCAAGGGTCCAAAAATCATTATTAACCCCTTAAAGTGTGTCATAGTAGAAAGTTGAGGGCGAGGTGTAATTTTGATTACTCATACCCCATGCAACTTCTTTAGACAACACTTATTACCAGTGTGGAAAAAGTCGGCAAAAAGTCCCGACTTTTTGAAAAAATCCCGAATTTATAGAGTTTTTCAACTTTTGGACTCTTGCCGATTTAATCCCGACTTCGACTTTTTCCACATTGCTTATTACAATCCAATTACAAATTTAATTGCACTTTTTGACCTGCTAAAAATCTAAAAAATTAAAAATTACTACCTAGACCTAACCAAATTCCACGAAATTTTTTGTGTGATCTAGTGTGGTAATATACATTGACTCTAGACTCTAAGATGCATTAGAGGCTCAACCTTCAAGCTGTCACCCTAGCTTTGGGGCAATGCAATGAGTGAAAAAACCTAGAAAATTATTTGCCGCTAAAAAGAAGGAATAATTAACCAAGTAAAAAAAACACTTCAAGGTGTACTCGCTTGCTGATCGAGTCCCAACATCCTAGGCTTGTTTGTAATATCCCAAAATAGGAAAAACAACAATATGGAACATAAAACTGGAAATAACAGTGAATATCAACACATTAAACATGAGCCAATCATAGATCCATTGTATTAAGTATAACAACAACAAATAAGTACAATATCTTGGGGAACAAGTCCCCTCAAGCTAGGCAAGAGAAGCCTTCAATGCTCAAATGCACCAAAACATGAAATGTAGCTTCTACACAAAATGTCGGAGAACCAATACAACGCAGTCCCAGTGAGTGTAATTGCGGCTGGAAAATATAAATGTATGGATCTAATAATACAATGTTCAAAAAGTTCCGGAAATAGAGATCTAAGCTCCCAAACACATTTCCAAGACAACCCAGAGAGGGTTTTCGGAAACACCCAAGATACAAAAATGATGAAATGCAGCCCTAGGGCTGAATATGCTCTGCAACTGGACAACTGATAGGAGGTGGCTGATCTGATGTAGAAATGGCTGATACTCCTCCAATAGATCTCTTGAGTGAAGGGCTGCTCCCCTCATTGGAAATCTAACTCATCAATTGGGGTACTAAGCCCTCCACTGCATCTGCTCAATAAAATCACACAATTCCTGAAGGGAACTCCGCTGTAGATGATGGTAGAAGTTTGGCCTGATTCCAGATGACTCAATGATGCTCAAGGACCCTCCTTGCTAGCCTCCCGGATGAAGGGCTGCTCCCTTCACTGGAAACCAAGCTCAAAACTAGATCTATTTCTCCTCCACTACTTTGCCCTGCAAAACAACACAATCCTGAAGGAGATTGCGTTGGGAATAATGGCTGAAGCTTGGCCTAATGCCAGATGGTGGAAATGATGCTCAATAAACCTCTCCTGAGTAGGCACTCGAAGTCCCTCGAGGATGAGTCTCTGTACTCCACTGTACCACTCTTGTAGTTATTCTCACTAGGACTGCGCAGTCATGACATTTCGGCATTTTGTGTATTAGCAGTATCTCACATTTTGGTGTATTGGATCATGGGAGTCTTGTTTGCCTAGCTTGAGTGAGTTTTTTTCTCAAGGCATTGTACTCATTTTTTTGCTATTATACATAATGAAATGGCTCTTTGATTTGCTCATGTTTTGATGCATTAATATTTACTGCAATTTCCAGTTTTATGTTCTATATTCTTGTTTTCCCTAATTTGGTATACAGGGGCAGGTTGCAGCATACAGTTGCATGATGAGGAGTGCAGAGACACTTGGTGGTATGCAATGACCCATGATATGACGCAACAGGCACTTGGAGCATTACCTCTAAGGGGACTTATGGACAGGGGCATTAGGTGTACCCTGGGATACAACTCACCTAGGATTGATGAGGATAGTGTTGAGCATTTGGAGACACCACGTTTAGCAGAGAAAGTGCTATGAGGGTGTTATCGGCAAATCTAAGGCAGAGGGAGGCTTGATCACTCATGTTTGAGTGATGTAGATGATGTGGCAGAGGTAGAGCAGGGGGACATTCCTTCTGTATGCCAAAACGAGGACTCTTCTTTAGATGAGTCCATGGGGTCAAATGAGGATGCTTCTGGGGAGCATGAGAAGTCATGTGGAGTTGATGACAGTAGGCCGAATTTGTCTTCCAGCATGCAGGGTGAGTAGTCAGAGGACTCGATAAGAGATATTCAGGATGATGAGTCACTTGTGATGATTAAGCCTGAGCAGCATATGGTGGAGCATGGGGTAGTTGAGGAGGATGTTATGCACATCATGCATGAGAGTCGTTTGGGGGAGAGCCAGATGGAGGCTCATAGTGAGCCAGTGCTAGATATGCGGCTATCCTTGGGGTCAGCCATGGAGGAGGAGCTATGGGAGATGGTGGTGCATCCATCTTTGGGCCGACCCATTGATGAGGTGCCAGTATATGCATATACAGTTAGCAGGACTGCAGTACTTTCAGGGAGCAACACTCTCTAGGAGTACATCGGTGGGGCTTGCAGTACACCTTACCCACTTGAGCCTATGATAGAGAGAGGGGCCTTCCCTTTGAGGCAGTTCTTGTTGACAGGCGTGACAAAGCAGCATGAGTTGAGTGTGAGTTGGCGACATGCAGATATCACCACATTGGATTCTTCGACCGAGATAGACTGGCGAGAGATCATGAGTTGGTTTCCTATGGATGGTATGATCTTCTTGGTCAGGTGCACAGCAGAGCAGGGACCCGTAGACATGACAGGTACTACGATTTACAGTTGGTAGTGGGGCACATGTCGACAACTCTTTAGCATTCCATCCCGACTTCGGGAGAGTAGGATCAACATTGGATTGAGTCGGGGGAGAGAGGTGATGAGTTGGTATGCAGTTTGTGGGGCAACTTGTACAGTCAGTTCTACGACACAGTAGGGGCCATGGAGCATTGATGCATGTTGGCGGTCTTCACCTCATGAGGCAGTGCCTATAGTAGTGTGCAGTTTGAGCTAGGGGACTTGGGCAATGATTGTGAAAATTTTATAATGGAGAATTTTACTGCAGCTACTTATTAAATTTCTTCTATTGCATTTTCAAACACAATTATTTAACATTTCTCTTGTCTTAAATAACAAAATAAAATATGTTGCAGACTTCATGATTAACAAACCACATATAAAAATAGCACAAGTAATCACACATAGACACTGTTGTTTTTGGACAATTGTCCCCAGAAAAACCCAATGTGGGAAAATTGGTGAAACAGATCTTAGGGTTTCTTTATTATGCAGAAATTATGAGTACAAATGTGTAATTGTAAATGCCAATCAATCATCTGAAGAATTATGATGAGAAAAGACTGAGTGAGTCAATTCTCACATCACCATTTGAGTTCCGACACTGACCTTCACCCACATTGACTGGCTCTGCATGATTTCTGCACAGTGACTACATCACTCACGCTCTCACTGCGTCACTGCTTCTGCTGCTTGTCGTGGCTGCTTCTGTGCTTGCTGTTGTATGAGACTAGAGTGCTCCTTCCTTACCTAAATGTCCTCCTGACATCAGATGAACCCTCAACTGCCCCTCCAACAGAAAACGAAACTCCCTTTGCTTCTCTGCGCTGGCCCAACGTAACTGCTGCTAGGGTAACTCTGTGCTGATGCTTGGGCTCCTCTCTCACTCCTCTTCATGCACTCTCTATGCTTCAGAAATTCTACCTCTTGGAGATTTCACCTTCCCCTCTCTGCAAATGAGAACCACTTCAATTCTTCCTCTCACTGAAGAAATCAAACTCTTGATTCTTTCTCCGTCTGATGTATCTTTCCATAGGCCCCTCACCCTCCTTATATTCTTTTGTTGAACCTTCCACGACCAAGATTAAAACATAATCAAGGGCTAAGATTAATTTGGAGGTGATCCATGATTTTTTCTAGAAGATTCACACTAAGTTTAATTAATACCCTTTAATTAATCAGTTTCCCTAAGTTTACACTTAGGAAAACATTAAAAAAGCGATTAATTATTTTAATTAAACCATCTCTAAGTGGAATATTCCAAAATCCTTTCTGGGTATTATGGAATACATGTGTCTCAGCCCATATACAAAATTACAAGGCTAGAGCACATCCGATGCTACCATAAATCAACACTCCCTCTTAGCGAGGAAAGTGCTCTAGAAAAACAACTCAATGTGCTGCTGTTCTGACTTCTGTAACATCTGCTGCTGTGTTGTTGATGCATCTGTATTGCTGCTGACTCTGCTTACTGCTGCCAACTTCCACTGTACTGCAACTCCCTCCTTCAACTGCGCTGAGGATCCATTTCTTATTGAAATGGATTTTCAGTCAGACCCAACTGTTCCCTGAACTGAGTGAATTTAATTCTCCCCAGAGCCTTAGTGAGTATGTCTGCTGTTTGTTCGCCTGTGGGAATGTACTGGAGTTGTATTGCCCAACGCCGAACACAGTCTCTGATAAAATGACATCTGATGTCAATATGTTTGGAACGATCATGAAATACTGGATTTTCAGAGAGTTTGATACAACTCTGATTGTCACAGTAAACGCTAGTTGGCTCCATCCTGCTTCTGAATAGACTCAGAAGAAGTTTCCGAAGCGAGATTGCTTCGCATGTAGCTATACTAGCTGCCATGTACTCTGCTTCGGCTGTGCTCAATGCTATTGAATTATGTTTCCTGCTGCACCAGGACAACATTCCTGATCCAACACTGAAACAGTACCCAGAGGTACTTCTTCTGTCCACTGAGCTACCTGCCCAATCTGCATCTATGAATCCACTGAGTCTGACATCCTCTCCTCTGCCATATCTGATACCAAATTTGACTGTTCCTTGTACATACCTCAGGACGTGCCTTGCTGCAGCCCAGTGCACTCTTTTGGGTTCCACCACGAACTGACTTAGAGTGTTGACAGTGAAGCAAATATCTAGTCTGGTGTTAACTAGATACATTAATGACCCGATGAGCTGTCTATATAAGGTTGGGTCTACCTTTATATCTTCTGATGCATCTATCTTTTTCCAATTGGTGATCATGGGTGTGGCCATGGGCCTGCAATCCTGCATTCTGAACCTCTTCACAATTTCCAAAGCATACCTCTCCCGTCCCATGAGGATATCTCCATCTTTCTGACAAACTTTCAATCCTAGGAAGTAGTGCATCAACCCTTAATCCTTCATGTCGAATTCAACTTCTAGATTTCGTTTGCAATCCTTGATGAGCCTAGATGATCCTGTGAGAAACAGATCATCTACATATAGTACTAGTACCAATGGCTTATCCTCTACTAGCAAGTAGTAAATATTGGGATCCGCATCACTCTTGACAAATCCAATGTTTTGCAAATAGCTATCTATTCGACCGTACTACGCTCTCGGAGCCTGCTTAAGCTCGTACAGGGCTTTCTTTAATCTGCATACATGAGACCTCCTTTCATGAGTCTCAAAACCCTCTGGCTGTTCGATATATACCTCTTCCTCAATTTCTCCATTCAAGAACACTGTCTTGACATCCATTTGATGAATCTCCCATCCCATCTGTGCAGCTAAAGATACGACAGTCCGAATGGAGGTATATCTGGCAACTGGTGTGAAGGTCTCCTCATAGTCAATGCCTTCCTTCTGAGCACACCCTTTTGCCACGAACCTTGCCTTGTATTTCTCTACACTGCCATTTGCAGCGTACTTGATCTTGTAGATCCAACGTGATCCAACAACTGATCCGCTTTGAGGTCTGGGTACAACTTCTTAGACATCATTTGTCATGATAGCAGCGTACTGTTCTATCATGGCATCTACCCATACTTGGTGCTGAACAACTTCTTGGAAGCTAGAGGGTTCGTCTACTTGAGCCACTAAGGCCTGGTACTTGTTAGGAGGTCTGCGCTGTCTCTTCCCGTTCTTGGGAGTCCCAATAAAGTTTTTTGCGTCCCTCAGTATTTGTTGACTTCCCTGCTGATCCGACCACTGGTGGAAGGTTGCTCTCTCAACTCTTCCTCCTGATATAACGACTCCTCTGACTGAGTATCTTCCTGATCTTCCTCTGTGAAAATGTTAGTACCTGTCCTTGGTACCAAAGTCTGTCTTCCTGTCTGTTCTTCTTGGTGCCCCTGCTATTCTTGGACCAAGGGAACTTCTGCAGTTTGATCCTCTGTCGACATATCACGTGATTTCTGAAATGCTCTATCCTCCATGAACTTAACATCGTGTCTTATCACAACCTTCCTACTGTCAGGAATATAGATCCTATATGCCTTAGAGGTGTCACTGTACCCTACAAGATACCCCCTTTCTCCAGTTTGATCTAGCTTGCTTCTCTTCTCGCTGGGTACATGACAGTAAACTATGCTACCAAATATCCGAAGATGCCCTACCTCCGGTTTCTTCCTTGTGAAAACTTCCTCAGGAGTATTCTTACTCAAGGCTATATGAGGTGTCCTGTTTTGGATATACACTGCCATATTGCAGGCTTCAACCCATAAATATCAGGGTAAATCAAGGTCAAATAACATGGCCTTGGCTGCTCCTACAATTGTCCTGTTCTTCCTTTCTGCCACACCATTCTGCTCTAGATTGTATGGCGCAACCCACTCTCTCTTGATGCCCTCCTTTGTGCAAAAATATGTGAAGTCTCCATCTATGTATTCCCCACCATTATCTGAACGCAATGTCTTGATCTTCTTCCCCATCATGTTTTCAACAAGAGCCTTGAATTCTTTGAACTTTTCAAAGACTTCATCTTTTGTCTTCAGGAAGTAGATCCAGGTCTTCTTGGAGTGATCATCAATGGATGTGACAAAATATTTGCCACCTTTGAGTGCATTAGTGGACATTGGTCCACAGATATCTGAGTTTATCAATCCTAAAATGCTTGCTGCCCTGTTTTCACTTCTGGGAAAAGCTGCCTTAGCGTACTTCCCAAGTACGCATTCTCGGCATTCTTCATCATGCTCCGTGCTAAGAACAGGCGCCCCATCAACTGTTTCTCTGAGCATCTTCAATGCACTGTGATGTAGGTGCCCCATTCTTCTATGCCAAAGTTCATTCAACCCTTTCTTGTCTTCGAGATTACTACTGACTAGTGCCATCGGGGTTTCGATCTGCAACTTGTATAGTTTGTTGCTTCTGATTCCGATCTCCCTTGTTTGCTTCCAACTGGGATGCTAGACATATATTTTCTTTCCAGTAAAGTGTATGTCATACCCTTTGTCCTGCAATTGGGATACTGAGATTAGGTTCATCCCAAGCCCTAGCACATATAGTACATTCGTGATCCTGACACTAGTTTCGGCTTCCATTTGAAACACTACGGATCCTCTATCAACTGGAGTGCACTTCATGCTATTGTCCATAGTGATCTGGAAGTTCATCTGCTCTTCCCTATAGCTCGAGAAGTATTCTTGTACTCCAATCATATGAGCTGAAGCCCCGCTATCAATATATCAGATTCCTGTAGATGCTGAACTTGCTAGGCATGTATCATCCTCTTTTAACCTAGAGGATAAAACATCTAAGTCCGTCATATTTATCTGTGCTTTCTTCTCTCTGTGCTGCGTCCCCTCTGAAGCTTCTGGTTTACACAGTCTCTTTCTTGACCTTGCTTCCTTTGGATCTGACAGCTCTGATACCATGTGAAAATTCTATAATGGAGAATTCTACTGCAACTACTTATTAAATTTCTTCTATTGCATTGTCAAACACAATTATTTAACATTTCTCGTGTTAAATAACAAAATAAAATATGCTGCAGACTTCAAGATTAACAAATCACATATAAAAATAACACAAGTAATCATACATAGACACCATTGTTTTTGGACAATTGTCCCCGGAAAAACTCAATGTGGAAAATCGGTGTAGCAGATCTGAGGGTTTCTTTACTATGCAGAAATTCTGTGTACAAATGTGTGATTGTAAATGTCCATCAATCACCTGAAGAATTTTGATGAGAAAAGACTGAGTGAGTCAATTCTCACATCACCATTTGAGTTCCGACACTTACTTGCACTCACACTAACTGGCTCTGCGTGATTTTTGCGCAATGACTGCATCACTGCTTCTGCTGCTTGTCGTGGCTGCTTCTGTGCTTGCTGCTATATGAGACTCGAGTGCTCCTTCCTTCCCTAAATGTCCTCCTGACACTGGATGAACCCTCAGTTGCTCCTCCAACAGAAAACGAAACTCCCTCTGCTTCTCTGCGCTGGCCCAACGTAACTGCTGCTAGGGTAACTCTACGTTGATGCTTTGGCTCCTCTCTCACTCCTCTTCATGCACTCTCTATGCTTCAGAAATTCTCCCTCTTGGAGATTTCACCTTCCCCTCTCTGCAAAATGAGAACCACTTCGATTCTTCTTCTCACTGAAGAAATCGAACTCTTGATTCTTTCTTCGTCTGATGTATATTTACATAGGCCTCTCACCCTCATATTCTTTTGTTGAACCTTCAATGGCCAAGATTAAAACATAATCAAGAGCTAAGATTAATTTGGAGGTTGTAATGAATAAATAATGTAAATAAATGATAAATTAATTAATTAGTAATTAGGTTGAAAGGCCATGTCTAATAAGACATGACCTTTCGTGAAGAGGCACCTGCGTAGGTATATAAGCAGGCCTCACTTGTAACATTCAATCATCTATCTATCTATCTCATATATTTTATAATATAATATTTATATCCTCATGGATATCTTTGTATTCCAAGTATTCTGGAGTATTTTAACCTGAGAAGGAACTTTGTTCGCTTCATTTGGCATCAGAGGAGTCGATCTTCTGGCCGCTCATCTCTGCAGAGAGCTACGCTCCTTGATCCAGGTCTTTGACCATAAAAATCGTCAACCTTGTTGCCGTCGTGACTGAAGCGTTTCCCTATCAATCTTGGAGTTTCTCCATTTTCGCCACTAGGCCTTTGGCCATAATAAAAAAAAGGGAAAAAACAAACCAAAGAATTTTTGAAAAGAAATATAAAAAAAGGGGAGAATAATTAATATAAAAAAATTGAAGAAATATTAAAAAAGGAAGAATTTATATTAAAAATAATAAAAGAGAGAAAAAAAGTCAAAGTATATTAAAAAGAAAAAAAGAGAGACTTATATAAAGAAGTACATATATGTACATACCAAGACAAATTAAAATTAAAAAGGAAAAATAAATAAGGAAGAGTAGGTAACGTTATTTTGATTATTCTTTCAGTGGTTTACAAGCTCGTGGTTTTGGAAAGCCCATGGTAATTGCCCATGGTATTTGCAAGGTAAAATAAAAAGTAAAGGAATAAAAAATCTCTTGTGAATGGTAAGTTTATTTTTACGTGGAGAAATACACATAAGTGGACATATATTTTATAGGTGAATATATGAATAGCCACGTTTCACTAGGGTTGTAACCTTTCAACAAAAAAAAAGAGCTAAAAAAAAATTAATTGTTAAAAGAATATATATATATATATATTTATTTAATTAATTAATTAAAATTATTTAATTAATTAAATTATTAAAAATAAAAATAAAAAAGGAATAATAACCTTATTAAAAAGAAGAAGAGAAAGTTAGGAAGGGTTACCTTAAAAACCCTAAAAACTCAATTCAACAGACAAAATGAAATCAATCATTGATGAAAAGGGAATTAAATCCAATTCAGAAAGAAAAGAAGGAAGATTTCCTGAAAATTATAGTATGTTTGTCTGTGCGTTAATTAGAATCAAAGGGTCACTTGCGGGAAAGGAAGTTCTCATATTTATCGATCTTAATCAAGAGAATAATTATGTTAGTACTGAATGTGCTAACCAATTAGTGATCCCCGAATCAAATATAACTGAAACAAATTCGTTTCGCGAAAATGAAAAACAATATGACATAGGGAATTTACACCTAAGTATTGGGGAGTATTCCCTTGTCTCCCAATTTACCGTTAAAACCTTATTTTGTAACGATAGTGATATAATTCTGGGTTCGCTCTGGATGGGATTAGTAGGGTCATTCATCTTTAATACAAAAAAGAAGTTTTTAACATTCTTCTACAAAAAGAAGAAAATAACGCTATAGGACGTCAGCTTAAAGCCAAATTCAGTGACACCTGAAGACATTCATGAAATTTCAAAAGTAATTTCTCAAGAAAGTAAAAAGGCGATTCAAAATATGAAAATGGAAATTGATAAAATCACAACTAACAAGAATGAAGAAGTTGCTCGCCTTAAGGACCACAACGAAAAATTGCTAACACAAATTAAGAAATTGAAGAAGGATAAGAAGTCGTTGGAAAACAAGGTGCAACAACTTGTCGAAAAAGAGTCGTTGAAACCAACAAATGTAGAAGTTCAAGTTGCAAGAAAAACGAACAATGATCCAGTAAATGTCACTTCTCAAGAAGAAGACAGGAAAGTTGCAAACGATACAAACTTCGATGTTGTAGTTCAGATGAGGAGCATTCTAAATGAAGGTTCTGTAACCTACTCAATAACATCTACTCTCTCAGTTAAACCATAAAGTTCCTAAACATCGGAAATCTAAAAGGAGTAGACAACTCGGTGGTATCACATTCGAACGGAAATAAGTTGATGAATCGAAGAATACTAAGAATCATCACAGTTTTCCGATCATCGTAAAGATTCCACAGAAAGAAGATTAATTTGATTGGTCGAAATCCGTTCTCGGTCACGATAATTTTGTTTGTCACTTAGAGGATCATATCAACTTGTATCAATAGGATATTCTATAGCGAAGATTTCGTAGCGAGGAAAAAATCGAGCCTTTCATCGACAAGCACTGGGAACCTTGCTTTGGAAGTGAAAAATATAATGAATAAATAAATAAATGATAAATTAGTTAATTAGTAATTAGGCTGAAAGGTCATGTCTAATAAGACATGACCTTTCGTGAAGAGGCACCTGTGTAGGTATATAAGCAGGCCTCACTTGTAACATTCAATCATCTATCTATCTATCTCATATATTTTATAATATATGATCTGTAGAAATTTGATAACCCATCCCCGGTTTTCAGTTTCTCCTTATTTTTCCCATAAAGTTAAATGCCCATTCCCATAGCCATACATTCAACAAGCTGGAAAAATAAATATTTTTCTGAAAACACAAATTCTAGAAATTTCACAGTACTGAAATGCATAAATAAAACTCAGAAAAATAAATCAGCCACACACAGAAAATAGACACGCTGATTTTTGGTCAACTTGACTCTGGAAAAACCCCCTACAACTCTTGGGGAAAACCAGTTCGAAAGCTCTTCTTATTTCTGATAAATAGCTTTTACAGTGAGAGAGAAATACTCAGAAAAATTTCAGCAAGTAACAAATAAAACTTATCTCGTTTTTCATGCTTAACCACTGCCTTAGAAAATG
The DNA here is from genome assembly GCA_034641835.2 of Pinus albicaulis. Classification (NCBI taxonomy): domain Eukaryota; kingdom Viridiplantae; phylum Streptophyta; class Pinopsida; order Pinales; family Pinaceae; genus Pinus; species Pinus albicaulis. The sequence goes on along the minus strand of JAXQQM020060579.1, from coordinate 4,511 downwards.
TGGAAACAACAAAACAAAAACAATAAATGTTGTACGACCTCCTTGAATTTCGCGCCCAAAAATTACAACATTAAATGCTGCTGTACGACCTCCTTGAAAAGTGTGCAAACAACAATAAATGCTACTCTATGGATTTCTCAAACTGCGTGCAGAGAAACAACAATAAATGCTGTACGGTTTTCTGCCTCGGTTTCTGTGCACAGGGACAACAACTCACAATACGAATTGTCTTGAAAACTGTGCCTCAAAAAACTAGCAATTTGCTCCTCGAAATCTATGCCAAAACTACTGTACGACCTCCTTGGATTTCGTGCCCAAGCTGCTGTATGGTTTTGCCTTGAAACTCGTGCCCAAACTGCCTTGAATTGTGTGCCTCTCCTTGCTGTACGGATTTGCTGAAGTGATGCTTCGATATGCATGCCAAGGTTCTGTTCTTCTCCTCCTCACTGCTCAGAAATCTCGTTTGCTCTCTTCGCCTTCTCTCAATCTACTAATGAAAGAATGAATGACCTTTTCCCTCCTTTTCCTCCTTTAACCTAACCCTAAGTGAGTTTTGGAGAATCCCTAAATCTAATGGCTGAGATAGCTTTAGATCTAGGGCTGAGATTAAATGCTCATTTAAATCTCACTTTCTATTTTTTAATTCACCCCACTTTAATAAAGACCCACTTAGTCATTTATTTCCAAAGTCACTTTTCACTTTCTAATTTCATATTGACATTATTAAAGTCACTTTAAAATTAGACTTGGTAACTTTATCACTTAAAGTCTCTTTTAAATTAGATTTGACTTTATATCTTTATAAAGTCACTTTAGGAGAAAAATTAAATTCTTTTGGACACTTTTCCCTAGGCCAAAGATCAAAGCCTTAGGGAACCACCTGTCCTCAGGTAACCAAATTTCAACGCTCCCTCTTATCGAGGAAGGTGTTCCTCACCACACCCATCTTGTCTTTGAAGTAGACATGCTTGCCCCGTGGTAAGGCTTTGGTAAGAATATCTGCAAACTGCTCATCAGTGGAAATATACTCAAGCTTCACAGCTCCCTTCTGAACATAGTCTCTGATGAAATGATATTTGATGCTGATCTGCTTTGACTTGTCATGAAATACTAAATTCTCTGTGAGTTTAATGCAACTCTGATTATCACAGTATATCACTGAAGGTCTCAACGGCTGACCAAATAAGCCAAACAACATCTTGCGAAGCCATATGGCCTCACAACTAGTTCAACTGGTTGCCATGTACTTTGCTTCTGCTGAACTCAATGCTACTGACTGCTGCTTTCGGCTGAACCACGATACCACTGCCGAACCCAACCCAAAACAACACCTTGAAGTGCTCTTCCTATTAGAAGCATAACCTGTCCAATCAGAATCAGTGTAACCTGCCAATCTCACTCCATCTCCCTGCCTATAATCCAGGCCATAATCCACTATCCCTTGCAAGTACCGCAAAATGTGTTTTGCAACAACCCAGTGCACCCTCTTGGGCTCACACATGAACTGGCTCATCGTGTTGACTGCAAAACATATATCTGGTCTGGTGTTTGACCAAACACATCAAGGAACCAATCCGCTGTCTATACAATGTGGGATCCACCAACTCGGAATCTGAAGCGTGAAGCTTCTTCCAGTTGGTGATCATGGGTGTTGACATGGGTCTACAATCCTCCATGTGGAATCAGCCAAGGATGTCCACAATATACTTCCCTTGCCTTAGGAAGAAATGGCCCTCTTCTTGCCACACCCCAAAACCCAAAAAGTAATGCATCAAGCCAATGCCATTCATCTCAAACTCTGACACAAGATCTCTCTTGCAGTGCTTTATGAGTCTCTCTGAACCCGTAATGACCAAGTCATCCACATACAACACTAGAATGAGAGGCTCCTCACCTATCACAATGAAGTATAGGTTCAGATCTACATCACTCTTTGTGAAACCCTTCTCCTGCAAGTATGTATCTATCCTGGAGTACCAAGCTCTAGGAGCTTGCTTCAGGCCATAAAGGGCCTTCTTCAGTTTGCACACATGGGACTCCTTCCCATGCACCTCAAAGCCCCTGCGGTCTTCACATCCATCTGGTGGATCTTCCAACCCATCTCTGTTGCTATCGATATTGTTAGGTCTCTGTAATTTATTAGCAAGATTGGGAGAGTCCAATCACAGAGTTAACATCATTTCAACCAACTTTGGGATTCTAGGATCTAGCCCTCCTGAATCTGGAGAGGGATCTCTCCAATATGCACAAAGATGGATATTGTCTTTGAAAAGCTTAAGGTAATGATATTAGGCTAGTTATGAAGGCCAAGGGTTTTGTTTTGTGTTGGATGGTTGAGCATGAAATGTTACTTGAGGGGAAAGCCCTAAGTGTAAAAAGTTTCAAAAGTGAGAAGTTGCAAGCAAATAGAACAGTTTTGGCAGATAGATAGATATAACGCTGGTTTTTAGTCCATTGGGCTATGGAGTCATATCTGGGCTTTAATTGAGCAACAACATCAAGAGTGATCCAAGGGGCAAGTCATCTATACCACAAGATTGTTGAGTTTTAAATGATGGAGTGGAACAATAAAGTGTTGGAGGGATTGAAACTGATAATAATTTCTCAGAGGATTTATCGTCAGTCCAAACAAGAAAAGCCTCTTAAGTAACTGTTTAAAACCAACCAAGGACAAGGCTAACCATAGACTTCTTGGGCAAGTTCTTATTAAAGCAGCTTAATTGACAAACAATCCAGTGATATACATAATCACCTTCAGAAAGTATGAAAACATATAAGAGAAACGAAGTGTAACTTAGATCAGATAAAGTACTTTTAAACCTAGTCTGCTTTCAGTCAACACCATGGGAAACTTTCAGAATCTGCCTTTGGAGAAAGGAATCTAGGAATCAGGGCAAACCATATCTTCTCTAGTCTAATCTTCAATAGCAAATAATGGAAATCACATTCAAGAACAATGTTTAAGCAAGCAGAAGGACGAGGGAACACCAACATTCCTAACTGTTTAAACTGTATTAAATCATTCTTGAATAAACAAACTTGAGGAAAACATTAAGATAAATATTTCTCAGCTAGAGAAGGTTACTGATATACAGTAGATCCTAACCCTGTTTAAACTGTTCTTTACAGAGGAATATGAACAATATGGCATACATAGAAGGAAAACAATTTAACAAAGAAAGAAGCACTTCACCGGTGATATAGACCAGGATCCCAAGAAACAACTTTTATATTGATGTCAAACTAGTTACAATCTTTAGGTCCAATGTTTCAGTTCAGCAATCATCTTCACTATTCAACCTAACTACTCTATCACAAACAGAGCTTCAAGGGCCAGTGAACACTATGTACAAATATAAGTCTCCAGCTCAAGTGTATTTCAAAGTTCTGCAACCAACAATTTCTCATCTTCTTCTAAGGTATTTATAGAAGAATGAGGAGGTGATCTGAGAAAATATCTCTCAGGATAATTAATACAGGTTCAAGACTTCTCGGCCTTTTGAGGGGCTCGAGAGAGAAATTTACAGGTGGATCACTGTATTAACTTTTTTACAATAAATATCAAAGCTCAGTGGGAACTTTATTTGACTTTGAGGCTCTGTACGCTGTGTGGAGTAACTCCTTGGCTGCGCTGGAGGCGAATATCAGATTTTCTTCAATAACTTCGGCCTCTATTTGAATGCTTTGAGGCAACAGGTGGCTCGGTGGTTGCTGAGGAATCAATTTTCCTTAGATGAGGCGGTGGAGGCTTTCTGTCTGATAAAACACTTTAGGTTTTCTCTTAAACTGTGTTTTATATTGGGGATTAGGCTTTTGATAACTGTCTTAGCCGTAATCCCTATCAAAATTGTCTTCGATCTTCATCTGTTGTGCTTTGTCTTCAAAAAATGATACTCTTTAACTGTTCTCTCGAAATAAAACAGTGTCTTGTCGATGTGCAGGGCCGCGCAGGGCTCTTTAGGTTATCAATGCTCATGAAACATTGATAAATCATTTGATACAAAGCCCGTGAATGGTTCTTTTAGATAGCTCGAAGGCACAGGAAACGTCTTTCCCAACCCTCGGCTTTCCTTCATTCTATAATGGAGAACCATTAAAACACCTGCAAAACACAAAAACAGTTAAGAAATCCTGCGAGAATAGGTTTAAACTACTTCGGGTGGCGGGGGAGGAGCGTAGCCGTCGGATAAAAATATCTAACGGTGTAGATCGGCGCAGAACAGGTAAAGGAGAGCGGGGAGAAGAAATAAGGCGGGGTGGTTTTGGATTGTCCGATCTGGACACGTGGACGGTCCAGATCTAATCGGAGGAGCACAATCGGGGGGGGAGCGAGTAAATGGAGCGATTGAATCACGCGACGCGATTATGCGCGGACCGTTGATCTAAAACTCATATCAACGGTGGGAATTGAATCGGGGTAATCACAATCGGAGGTGGCAGGTAGGTGCATGCGATTGCGCAGTTGGGGAAAGTTGCGATGCAATGATCGGGGGATAGGAGCGATTAAGCGA
>JAXQQM020065702.1:0-62464 GCA_034641835.2 Pinus albicaulis | reverse complement strand
CTTTTCCGAGTGGAACAACACTTCTGCACTTTTCATTTTTTCTGTTCCTTTTCCAAAGGAACGGCACTTGCGTTTCTGCTGTTCCTTTTCCAAAGAAACGACACTTTTAGTTTTTGCTGTTCCTTTTTCCAAAGGAACGACATTTGCATTTTCACATTTTTTATGTGTATTTTTGCTTTTTGGTGTGTATTTCCTTTGCTGTTCCCTACACGGAACACCACTTTTTGAGTGTTTTTGCTGTTCCTTCAGAAGATCAACCCTTTGGGAGTATTTTTTAGAGCAACCTTTTCTTTCTCTTGTGGGACTATTCCTAGTTCATCTCAACCACATTTTACTGATTCCCCTTCATGGCGTGAAGTACACTATTTTTATAAGGACAAGAATTATGGATTCTATTGAAGCGAGTTAATATCATTCACGTTATGATCTTTAACAGGACAGCTCCTTGATGATAGATTATTTTCAAAAGGGACACAATTATTTATATACTACTTTACCGCATTGTTTTCTGTTGAACATGATATTGATTGATCATCTTAATACCATGTTGGTTCCACCCTTCTGGATTATAATCTTCTCTGTCTGTAATAAATGAGATTATGGGTATATTTTTCTATTGACATGTTCAACTTCTTCCACCATCCCTGCTCTTAAGGAGTACCGAGCCTCCCTCTTTTTATCATAAAATTGTGTAATAACAACAAAATTTTGTTCACAGATGGAGGATAGGGGGTCTCATTACGAGCTAGCCTACCATGTTCATAAGGTTGTAAGAAAGTGACATTCCCATTATGGCCACCACACCAGGGTTATGATCCATTGGATAGTCAAATTATCCTTGGAACAGGAGGTCTCATCACGAGCCGGCCTGATCACTTTTGCTACATCCTAGTGAATGGCATTGTGGTTATCTGGTTACCACGCCAGCACACTGGTCTCTTCTGTAAGAACAGCACTGAAACTCTCTAGTTATAAATTGAGGATTCTGGCTCATATGGGTTAAAAAGAAACCCTGCCGAGGCTATGGACGCCTGCTGGCAGCAGAGGCTCTGCTTATGGTATTGAAGGTATATCTTATCATCAATTATTACTATAATACCCTTTTTTTTTCTTTTTTTTTTCTTTTTATCAGAGAAGTTATTTCCTTAATTTTCCCTGTTTTGAACCTTTATGCATGAGAAATTTTTTTATGATCAATCGCATCATTTTCAGCTAGAATATTGTCAGTAAAGCATTTTTTTTGGCATATTGTTGTTCTTTTTCTCTTTTTCATCACCTATCATCAATTCAAAGCGTCCTATCTCTTATTCATAACTATCTTTACACACTCTGCTCTCATTATAACCATAACTCCCGCTATCCTATCATTGATATGTGTACTCTGCTTCATTCACTGCTATATTGTTCATTCCCTTGCCTTGCCATCAGCACAACACCTCTCATATGCTTTATGGCCATGGAATTCCTTTTCCAATTGGAGGGGGGAATGTATGCATTATGGGATTGCATGCGATATGATTACTTCACTCTGCCATAACTTGTTGATTTGACAAAAGTTTTTCTGACTGAAAGTTTTGCATGCATCTTATCTATTTCTATTCAAAACTAACACTATGGATTCAAGAACATTGTATGCAAAATAGTGCTTTGTTTACAGGAGAACAACAAGTATGGGCAGAATTCTATTCACAGCATGACCACACTATTGCAACTAACAGAAGAGGCTCGAGCGACTCGCGAACGTGCACAATTCTTCCGACATGATGTGCTTGCCTGGATTCTACCTTTTTCATCACTTTCAGCACCAACTCTGCCTACATCAGCTTCAACACCTGCCAGTACATATATGTCATTCCACATTTTTGGAGGTAAAACTTGAGGTAAAATCGCATAATTTTCTTATTTATTACGAATTTAGGAGAATTTCAAAAACGTCCATTTTGAGCATTATTTATCATCCTTCAGTCCACATCTGTACCACTTCCCATTTTTTTTCAGCGGCATCTTTACACACTTTGCTCTCATTATAACCATAACTCCCGTTATCCTATCATTGATATGTGTACTCTGCTTCATTCACTGCTATATTGTTCATTCCCTTGCCTTGCCATCAGCACAACACCTCTCATATGCTTTATGGTCATGATTCCTTTTCCAATTGGAGGGGGGAATGTATGCATTATGGGATTGCATGCGATATGATTACTGCACTCTGCCATCACTTGTTGATTTGCCAAAATATTAGTATTGCATGTATACATAAGTTTTTCTGATTGAAATTTTTGCATGCATCTTATCTATTGCTTACACTATGGATTCAAGAACATTGTATGCAAACTAGTGATTTGTTTATAGGAGAACAACAAGTATGGGCAGAATTCTATTCATAGCATGACTACAGTATTGCAACTAACAGAAGAGGCTCGAGCAACTCGCGAACGTGAACAATTCTTCAGACATGATGTGCTTACCTGGATTCCACCTTTTGCATCACTTTCAGCACCAACTTTGCCTACATCAGCTTCAACAACTGCCAGTCCATATATGTCATTCCACATTTTTGGAGGTAAAACTTGAGGTAAAATCGCATAATTTTCTGATTTATTATGAATTTAGGAGAATTTCATAAAAATCCATTTTGAGCATCATTTATCATCCTTCAGTCCACATCTATACCACTCCCTATTTTTCAGCGGCATATCATTTTCGAGTATGGGGGAGTGTTCCTTTCATTCATTTCTTTCTTATGACCATGTCATCCATATTCTTTATTATCCATTGTTATTCTTATTCATTCTCAACACCTCCATTATTCCATGTTGTTTTACACCAAACATAGAATTCAACAGATGGTAGCAACCACCTCTATTTGTTTTCTAGCATCGCATGAGGGCATGCTAATTTTTCAGAGAGGGGGAGGAATTGCTACGCATGATGGATGTTTTCAATTTTCTTTCTCATTTAAGGCATACAATTTCATTTTTACACAATGCAGAAATTGATTTCCATAATATTTTTAAAACTATGAACTCAATTCTTGTGATTTCTGGAAAACACAGACGTATCATTAATACGAACCCAGATAATTTCAAGATAAATTGGTTCATAAAATTTCGGAAATCATGCACTCTCACCTACAGCCATTTTGTTTATATCTCATGATCCGTGCATCAAAACGATCTGATTTTTGGATCATAAAGACATTCATATATTATAAATTTACTTGCCAAATTTCAACAAAAGCTGGCTTGTAGTTTTTGAGAAAATGGTTAATGAAGTTTGATGTTACTTATATCATATTTTGTTGCAACTTCATATATACATATAGTTGAATGTCAATATAAAAATTGTTATGCCTTCATCAAGATTACTAAAAGTGAATATTCATTAATTAAAGAAGAATTCATTTGTTCTATCCATTTCATGAGCTGAGATGAACATATTTTTTATTGCTTGGTTAACACATGGGTTTTTGTCTTTGGGTTGCATGAGGACATGCAATATATTCAGGTTTTCGTTGCATGAGGGCATGCAACATATTGAGTGTGGGGGTATGTTGGGCCGTTAATATGCCATTATTATTATCACTTTTGAACGCTTATTCCACCCATTTCTACCACTCTTCATCACGTCATTTATTATAATTTATTATTTAAATCCATTTTATAAATGATTTATGCTCTTATGGATGAATATTATTTATCTTCCTTTATTTCTAATAAATTGATGATTATGAATTATTTTATCAATGATAGTTTTAATAAGTTGGTTATAACATTATTCACCATTTTTAGCCTCTAAGATAATTTCCAGATTGAAGATTTGATCATTAAAAGTGCCAACTCAGAAATGCGCTGGAATAAGGAGTGACAGTTTTGCGGTTGCGATTCTGAGCAAATGAAGACGAATCTGGAAAATCCGGAACATGGGTTTTGTTCAGAACGGACCCAATTAACTTTAACAAAGAACGGTTTGCCCAAATTCGGCTTGTACTGAGAGAAACGCAGGGTTCTTTGAGCACGATTTTCTCAGATCTGTAGTTGCGGCCGTCCTCCAAATCTCAGCTACAAAGCCAAATTCGACTTGCTGTTGTTGAAAGATGGATGTAAATCTATTTTCTTGTTGATCAATTGGTTGGAAGAAATCCAATATTTTTATGGGAGATTGTATTTACTATTCAATTTCTCCTCCTTCTGATTATAAAAGGAGAACATGTATTGTGTATTGGGGGATGGAGAGACTTTTCTTATTGTAATTTGCAGAATTGTGCACCGGCTCTTGTTAAGAGAGTGTGAGCTGTTTGTAAACATTATTAATGCCTGATTAATAAAAGAGTTCACTGTTGTTCCATTTCTCAAGCGCTGGAGTAAAGCACAGCAACGATTCACCGGTGGTTGAGGGCCCGGCCCTGGTGGAACGATCTGCTGTTTGTATTTCTATTAGTTTATTTCTGTTGTGTGAAATTCGTTTATTACAATTAAAGAATTGAGTTATTGCTAATTGGATCAAATACAGAGTCATTGTTATTCCATTCTTTACAAGAAGCATGATTCATGATTTAATTGTTATAAAATGTTGTTTTTCTGTATCTAATTCCAGTTGTTATTCCTTTTGTTTATGAATTGCGATAGTTGATTGTTGCGTGGCCGTCGACAGGATTAAAGAGTAGAAATCTAGTTTTCTTGGTTATGAATTGAATTCACTGTTTCTTTACGCTGCTATTCAATTCCTGTTCATTGCTTTTAGATTGATGTTCCTTTCCAGTTTGCGTTTTAGATTTCATTTCCTTTGAGTTGTTTTCACTTGCTTTGAGATCTCTAAACTGTAGAGGGCAGAGCTAATCATTCCAGGTCCCCAGATTTGGTCATCTCACATCGATTTCTAGGGAAAGAGTTATTACTATTGCATCCCTAATCGATGTCTAACAAGGTTGCTGTAGTGTAGTCTTTACATTTCTGTCATTTGTAATTAGATTTCTTTTCAAGCAGATTTCTTTTCAAGCATTTATTATTTCTGCATTTGTATTTCTATACTACATCTTCACAAACATTACTCTTGAGTAAATAGCCGCCTCAGACTGAGTACACTCTTGAAACAAAAAGTCGTCTCTGGGTTGACAATTAATGTGAGGTAATTAGGAGTTACAAAGACACATTTTTATCGCTCCACATCGAGTTCTTGTTTCCGTGAGCGCTTCAAGTTCCAATATGATTTTTCCTTCCTCATTAAGTTCTGGAAATATTGTTTGAACTAGAATATTTTCACCTATAACCTTCTTTAAGCATGAAACATGGAAAAATGGATGCACTCGCAAAGAAGCAGGAAGCTCCAATCTGTATGTCATAGTACCAATATTTTGCAACACCTTGTAAGGACCATAGTATTTTGGCGATAATTTATTATCCTTCTTAGCTTGCTTGAGGGAAATTCGTTTGTATGGTTGTAGCCGTAAAAATACCCAATCTCCTACATCAAAACTTCTCTCACTGTGATGTTGATCTGCCTATTGTTTCATTTGATTTTGTGCCAAATTCAGGTTATCCTTTAAGAGTTGGAGAACTTCTTGCTGATGCTCGATGTGATCTTCCACTTCTTGAACCTTCGAATTTTCCCTTAAAGATGATGTGATGGATGGTGGATGATATCCATAAAGTGCCATAAATGGGGTCATTTTTGCTGCAGTATGGAAGGAAGTGTTATACCACCATTCAGCGAGAGGTAACCACTTGACCCATTGTGTTTGTTTATCGGATACAAAACAACGAAGATATCCTTCCAAACATTTATTTACTATCTCAGTTTGACCATCAGATTGAGGATGATAAGATGAGCTATGAGCTAATTGAGTACCCAAACAAGAAAATAACTCCGTCCAAAAATTTCCAGTAAAAATGGGATCTCTGTCGCTCACAATAACCCTTGGGCTTCCATGTAGCTTTGAATTCTGTCCATAAATGTAGTAGCAACTGTACTTGCTTTAAATGGATGAGATAATGCACAAAAGTGTGCATACTTGGTAAGTCTATCAACTACCACCATGATGACACTCTTTCCTTTGGAATTAGGTAAACCTGTGATAAAATCCATTGAAATCTCCTCCCAACGTTGACTTGGAATGGATAAAGGTTGTAGAAGTCCCGGGGTCTTAATTGTTTCCACTTTATTCTGCTGGCAAACCAAACATTCCGCCACAAAATTTTGAATATCGGATTTAAGGCCATCCCAAAAAAATTCTTTCTTCACCCTGTGGTAAGTTTTTAAAAATCCTGAGTGTCCTCCTAAAGGAGAAGTGTGCAATTCGAGAAGAATCTTTTGTTTTAGTTGGGAATTCTTACAAAGATATAAGCGATCTTTGTACCATAAGGAATCATTTTTCCAACTAAATGTATCGGATGTACTAGGATCTTGCTGCAACTTTTGAATGAGTGTCCATACATCTTTGTCCTTCTTCCATTCATCTCTTGCTTCGGTTATCCAATCTGGTTGGATAATAGAAATGGCACAAAGCAATGCTTCCACCTCTTCATTCTTTCTTGAGAGTTCATCTACAACAACATTAAGCTTTCCTTTTTTGTAGATTATTTCAAAGTCATAACCCAACATCTTTGTGACCCATTTTTGTTGCTCTTCTGAAGATAGTCTTTGTTCCAAAAAAGTGTTTAAGACTATCATGATCAGTTTTTACCTTGAAGTGTCTTCCCATTAGGTAAGTTCGCCATTTCTTTAGTGCATGCAGTATTGCTAACATTTCCTTCTCATAAATAGGTTTCTGTAAATACTTTCCTTTGATTGGACTACTTTCAAAAGCAATGGGTCTTCCTTCCTGCATTAAAACAACACCAATTCCATTTCTTGAGGCATCACATTCCACAATAAAGGTTTTTGTGAAGTCTAGCATAGCTAAGACTGGCGTTAGGCACATTGCCTCTTTAAGATGTTAAAAGGCTTTAGTTGCTTCAAGAGTCCATGAAAATGCATCTTTCTTCAATAATGTTGTTAGAGGTGCTGCTAGTCTCCCATAATTCTTAACAAACTTGTGATAATACCCTGTTAACCCGAGAAATCCTCGCAACTGCTTTATGGTTGTGGGGACTTTCCATTCCTTAATGGCTTTAATTTTTTTTGGGTCTACTTTAACACCCTTGTGAGATACAATAGGACCCAAATATTCCACCTCTTGTACTCCAAAGAAACATTTGGATGTTTTTGCATATAATTGTTTCTCCTACAATAGTTTGAGCACCCTGTCAACATGTTCAACATGATCCTTCCAAGACCTGCTATAGATTAGTATATCATCAAAAAATACCAGCACAAATTTTCTAAGGAAGTGTTTGAAAATGGAATTCATCAACCCTTGAAATGTAGAAGGTGCATTGGTAAGGCCAAAAGGCATGACCAAAAATTCATAATGACCCTCATGAGTTCGAAATGTTGTTTTCATAATATCTTCGATCTTCATTCTAATTTGATGATATCCTGAACGAAGATCCAACTTGGTAAAATAAATTGCTCCATGTAATTCATCCAATAATTCATCAATCACAGGAATGGGAAATTTATCTTTAATGGTGAGCTTATTGAGCTCCCTATAATTCCAGACACATTCACCATGATCCATCCTTCTTTTGTACCAATACTACAGGAGCAGAGAAAGAACTTTGACTAGGTTGAATTATACCTGCCTCTAACATTTCTGCAATCATACATTCAATTTCTCTCTTTTGGGTGTAAGGATATCTATAAGGCCTGATGTTTGGAGGAACACTTCCTGGAATCAAATGAATAGCATGAACATGATCACGAATAGGTGGGAGTCCTTTGGGAGTTTCAAACACCTTGGAATGATTGTCCAAGACTTGTTGGAGATCTGCAGAAATAGATGATTTTGATGTTGGAACTTCTAGTGAGCATAATTGTGCAATTACACCTCGTTGTTCTTTATTTAAAAGTTTTTTCACGACATTAGAGCTTATTATCTTTCCCGGCTTCCCTGCAATACCCCATAATTCAACTTCTTTTCCTTCTGAAAAAAATTTCAAGAAAAGCTCTTGAAAATTAAAAGCTACCTTCCCCAAAGATTGTAACCATTGTACTCTTAGTACAACATCAGCTCCTCCCATAGGAATGGAAAGCATTGGAATAGTCAATACATATTCGCCCATGGTTAGCTTGATATTATGACATTTTCTAGAGCAATTTATAGTTCCTCCATTTGAAACCATCACTTGACATTCTGGTGCTGGGTATAGGAAACAATTTAATTCCTTGGCTACCCTACAATGAATAAAATTATGGGTGCTACCTGAATCAATCAACACTATTACCTTTTTATTCTTGATATATCCTTCTATCTTGAGAGTTTGAGGAGTGGTAATTCCTGCCAGTGCATTACACGATATGGTCGGATTCATTTCTTCCTCTTCTAGGGCTGGTTCCTGGTGTATATCCTCTTCTTGTTCATTTTCTTCTTCCTCTTCACAATCTATGTAAAATAATTTCTTCTCAGCAAACTTATGACCTTTAGTGTATTTTCTATCACAACTATAGCAAATCCCTTTTGCTCTTTTTTCTTCCAATTTTTGTGGTGTCAACCTTGTAGTTGTAGAAATCTAGGCGTAGAAACACTTCCTTCTTTATAGAAGTGAGTGGTAGGCTTCCTTGTCGCCAGAATTTTACATTCAATTTTTCTTGCCAACCTGAATGCCTTCTCTAATGAATTAGGTTCCAAAATGAAAAATTGATGTTGGATGTTATCCTTTAAAGTACCTATGAAGAGATCAATCCTATGTTCCTCTAGAATATTAGTTACCCTTATATTCAATTTTTGGAAGTCCTCAATTTGCTCCCCCACTAAACCCTTTTTCTTGAGATTTATCAATTGGCTAAAGAAGGTGTTGCTCTTTGTATCCTCATAATGTGCTATCATTTCCTCTATAAAAATTGACCGAGTGAAAATTTTTTTATGGAAGCAAAGCCATCGATACCATAGAAATGTATTTTGTTCTAAATGTAAAGTCACAATGCGTACCTTTTGTGTGTTTTGCACGTTATGGAGATCAAAATATTGCTCCATCTGTAGTATCCATGTTACAAGATCCTTTCCATCAAAATTCTTCATCTACATTTTTGGAATATGGTAGTTCTTCCCGCCAACATTAGAGTTTATGAAATCATGATTAACATTTATTTTGTTCTCATCATGAGTTTCTTCTACTATATTTTCACCATTAAGAAACATTTCTTGTATCAACTTTGTCAAACCTTCCATGTATGCTTTTAGATCCTTCTTCATGTTTTCCATGTTGTCTTTCATGTCATCCATCTTAGCTTCCATGCCAGCTTCCATGCCATCCATCTTGGCTTCCATGCCTTTCTTAAAAATTTCCATTTCATTTTTTGTTGCTCTTTGCGAGAGCGAAATTTGGTGCACTTGCTCTTATAATTTTGATAGATCATGTTGCAATTATTCATCTTCATGAGTCATAGTAGAGCCTTCTGAAGGCTTAATGGTTGTTGAATTATTTTTATGAGGCATATTTTATAATCCAAAACTGATATCTATTCTACAATATGCCATTGGAATCAATTCAAATTGATTCTTCAAATAAGACTTATGCAACTCGGAAAAAAAATACACACCTTTTTCTCGCTTTTGAGGAGGTCGATATTGAAATTGGATTATCTCTGAGATTGTAGCATTTCAATATTTGAATTTCTGTACCGACGTAGCCCTCTGTGTTCTCTTTCAAATGCCACAGGTCTAACCTGATTTGGATTCTCCAAGACAAATTTGTGTCCAATCTCCCAAAATGACCTAATTATGGACTCGTTCAGTAGAGAAAACATGTACGACTTGACACGTGTCACTGTTTCATCCTTCGACTCTGACATTGATAGCCAAGAAAATATAGTCCGTGTACTTGTGACCATTTTTTACAGAAATCCAATCCAATTCTCGGAGAGAGAGTTATTGATATTTACCCACGATCACCTCTTTGATATGAAATTCAGGAGCCTGAAAAAGCACTACCTTCCACAGATCATATCTCCGAACGTATTGTGAAAAAAGCTCTGAAAATTTTTGACGAGTTTCTTGAGGATTTCGACTTCGCACCCTAAAATTTTTAGATTTTGAACCCTCGTAGAAAAAACGTTATAGCGCAAATTCCACGATGAATTGTTTAGGAGCCTAAAAAAAGACCTAACTTCCACAGATCATATCTATGAAAATATTGCGAACCAAGCTCTAAAATTTTTAGAAAATATTCCTCAGGATTTCGGCTTCGCACCCTAAACATTTAAGCTTCTGAAAATTCGTAGAAAAAACGTTATAGCACAAATTCCACGATGAGCTATTTGGAGCAGCGAAACCCTAGAATCCAAAGCTCTGAAACCAAATGTTGTGTAACCAGCTCCAAAAATAGAAGAAAAGAGATATCAATGCCTTAGAAATAAGCCTCTTTGAGGGGGAAACCTCCAATACATTACATAAATTAACAACTCTTGGATGATACAATTTACAAAACCTCCTTTATATATATAGGAGTCCATGTGGCCATAATGTAATCCTAGTGGGCCACAATGTAATCCTAGCCGACCTAACAATAATAATTTAAGGGCATAATAATAACAAAATGAGGGTTACAAGGGTACAATAATAACAATAAGGGGGTTACACTAATAACAATAAGGGACTATATTAGTAATATAGGGACCTAACAGAAAATTTTGACAAACTGTTGGAAATGCCACAGTGAGGCGTTCTGAACCAACTTTACTTTAGTTCCAGAATAGTGAGCAAAACTTTGACCCAACATCATCTTCATCAATCTCAAATAGGTCCAGATAATTTTCAAAACCTTGAATATGTTTTTGGGCAGTGATGTTATCATTCTCTCCATCAAACTTGGGTAGATATTTGAAATAATTATCAAGGAAATCATGGAGTATAGGAGGTAAGATGAGGGGCTTATATCTATCAGGAACTTTACAAGGTACAAGAATATGTACAGGAATTGTAAGATCAATATTTATTTTTTGAGGCTTATCAATCGAAAAATGATCATCATAAGTTTTAGAAGAAAGCTGCTCAAATGGATGAGGAGATTTTATATTTACAATTTTCAAAGGAAAATAATCAAATATTAGTCTATTATCATTAATAAAATACAATATACATTGAAAAAATTTCTTGATGAGAAAGAGCATGATGTCTTGGATTGTAATCCAAGTTAAAAGCGTGATCTTTTCATGATGTTATTCCAGGTTCATTCCTCTAGTGGAGTCTTTATTTTGAAATTGATTTGGAGTTGGAGTCACCCGGTGGATGATTTTAACCTTTATATGTCTGATCACTGTCCACCATCATAGATCAGATCTGATATTTGTATAATTTTTTCTGAAGGAGTAGATTGATATTCCCCAGCGGAGTCACCAATATGTTATCACTCAATTTCTCAAGGTTAAAGAAATAGCTCACCGAGGTAATCACAAACCTACTTTTGAGATTAGGATCTAGCCTTCCTAATGCTCACAAAGGGCTCTCTCTTTATGATTTAACTTTTTTGAGTTAATTTTTTTTAGGCTAGTTATTTAAGATTGATTGGGTTTTGATTTTGGTTTGGTTTGGTGGTGGTGTTAGCCAGCTATAATTTTTTGTCAAGAAAACAGGTGGCTAAATATGTTTATGAGTCTTTAAGAGATACATTTCCTTTTAAAACCAATCATTCTTGAAGCCTCCATGTGTCTTCTATCCTTTAAAAGACCCTCATTGTTGTTTCCATTAAAGAACCCTACTGTTTTGTAAAAAATAATGCTTCAAAAGGCCTCTGTAATTGCCCAATTTCACTCATTTCCCTTCATTTTCATTAAGCCTCCTTTTCCTCTTTAGAACCTCCATATTCCTCTAAAAATCCTCCAAAATCCTTTTAAGCCACTAAAAATCCCTTTTACAAGTTTAAAACACCCTTTTCCCCTTTACCAAAAGCCAAGAAATCCCTTGAAAAACACTCATTTTGGCTGAAAAAACCCCTTTTTTCATTGAGGCCTTAAGCCCCTTTTGGCTTAGCCCTTAGCCCCTTCTCTGCATATAACCCGGTGCCAGAACCAGGCACTAGCCCTCAGGTGCTAATCGCAATCGGATCTTTTTGTTACTGTGTTCCCTTTGTTTCCTTATATTTTTCCGATGCGATGAAACTTTGTTCCATAGGCCTCCGGTTCAATATTGACCGTCGATATTTAGAGATCCAATGGTCAGCACTAATGTCACATCGCACCCATGGCATCTCTTCATTACCCCTCCAATTATGTATCCACCGTTGATCTCTTTCATAATCCAACGACCCTCACATGATCGCCAATTGTAAAAGTCTTAAGCACCATCCCATTGTATTCTCCGATGCCGATCCATCGATTAGATCTGGACCGTTGAATCCAAAAGAACCAACGGTCCAGATCTCGTCGCTCTCCGCCCATATTTCAATATTATCACCCTGCCGCTTAAATCTCGACTGTCCATCCATATAGATCCGACGGCTGAGACACCATCGCAACCCATTCCTGAGCCCAACATCATCGCTCCGCCGATTTAATCTGGACCGTTGAATCCATAAGAACCAAAGGCCTAGATTTAATCACGCTCCACTCATGTGCCCTCCGTTTTTCCCCTCCAGTAAAATCTTGATCGTTGATCTCTCCAATGATTCGACGGTTTGCCCTAAATCGCAAATCGCAAAACCAAAAGACTTTGGAGTTTTGACCCACTACCTTTCTCCAATGCGATTAAATCCTAGTCGTTAATTCCGCTAGATCCGACAGTCCAAATTCCATCGCACTCCGCATCTCCCTTTCCCAGTTCCACTATTCCACTGATCCCTGATCAAATCTTGGCCGTCCATTCCACAGGTCCTACGGTCAGGATTTAATCTGTCGTTGGCTCTTCCCGCCTTATCACTCGTGCATATTTCCATATCGCGCTATCATTCCCACTGTTAAATCTCCTCGCCTTCCATCCAACGGCTGAGAATGCATATCGCATGATTTCTGCGTCCGAGGTTTAAGGTTTCAAAATTACGCGATAAAAGCAATTTTGGAGGGGACACGTGTTAGGCAGTGAGGCATATCGCATTTTTTTGGAAAAAAATCAAAACCACTCCAAAGTTGCACGAAACCAATAGTTTTCCTCTAAAAACCATTCCTCCCCGATATAGTCCTACTTTAATCCTAATCGTCGATTGCTTTAATCGAACGGCTCTTATTACATCGTGTTCCCATCCATATTACTTTCATCAAACCTTACAAAGGACTTCATTGAAATAATATCCACCGTTGATCTCTTTCGTGATCCGACGGTCCACATTCAATCTTCCTCTGCCCTCCTGGTCCCACCACCAAATTCCCCGGTTTCCTTCTTTTTAACCTTTTTCCTTTGTATTTTCCCCTACGTTAACTTTTACATTTTAACACTAAAAGTTTTTTTTTTTTTTTTTGCCTAATTCAGTCTAACCTTCTAAACAATTTCACTGGTGAATCTCAACCGTTGATCAAGATCTATCAGTCTAATCAGACAGTCTAAACTTGCCTCACACCAGACCTCCATCAGATCATTTTTTCACCATTCCACAACGATTTTCAGCTAATTTTCCTCGCTACATCCACCATTTTCATCACTACGCCACCATTTCCAAAAACCTCTGAAGCATCCATCCTCCCTCCCTATGGATTTATTAATATGTTTATTATGTTTTTACAGGTTTTAAAGGGGTGTGAATCCACTCTGATTCACAGTCACAGACAGTGCTTTTTAGAGCACAGGAAGATATTTTTAGAGCCAGAGATCGCAGAAGAGGTGCCTGAGAGGTTTTAAGGAATGTTTTCATTAAAATATCAGTGTTAAACTTTGTTTCAAATCCTTCAACACCATTAAAACCTATTCAGTCACCAAAACGGTGAAGAGAAGCAACAAAAAGTATCAGTGGAAGATTAAAGAAATTAAAGGCCTGTTATTGAAGATTAAATGCTATAATCTGGTGTTTAAAGGACGAAGATACAGATTGAAGACCTTGAAAATGATCCAGAAATCCTAATAAGGCCTAAAGCACATGAAACAAGCCATATCAATGTTTCACATCAGCAGAATGTCCTTTCCCAAGAAAGGAAAAGTTCCCATACTGTTTTTTATTCTCCATCGAGTTCCTGAGGAGATCACCACCCTGACAGAAGTCCTGAGATTTCCATTGCATTAGTTACAAATTATGGAAGGCCTGAAATTCATTTATCTTCCTTATTTGTCCTAGTGTACAAAGAGAGTACAAATTTCCAGAGAGTACCTTAGAAACATACCTTTGAAGTTATTATCAGCCTGTCGAAGACCACTAATTCATTCAAAGGGTACTGAAATTCAATACAGGGATATTAAGGCAGAATGAGCAGCAAAACACTCCTCCCTTTGTTTTAATGAGCCATTTAAAGTTCTATCTACCTCTACTGCCACTCTTTCAGCTATAAGAACTCATCGGAAACATATTGTGAATGTTGGTTAACCGTGGATTGTAAGATGTTTCTTTGAGATAGAGTTCTATGTATATTAGTTGTAAAATAGGCTAGGAGATGATTTCAGGCTGATATCAAGTTGTTGGAAAATGATGTATGTGATTGGTGTTGCTCTTCTAATATGAAAATCATGTTCATTGGATCCTGATCTAAATCAGTGGTGATGTGTTCTACCTTTGTCAATGTTTTCCCTCTGTTATTCATCACATTTCATTTCTCTGATAAGAATCAGTAATCTAGCTTAGGATATATTGTTGTAAAGTACCCTAATGCTTCTTTCTCTTCTTATCTTTGATGTTTTCTACTAATTATGTGATCTGAGAACAAATTCAAGATAATTTAACCAGTATAGTAATTGGTTCTCCCTGCTTACTGATGTATGAATTAAGAGTTTGTTCTTAGATGTTCTTGTCTGGTTATAGCTAAAAGAATTGGGAAAATGGGAGATTTAGAGTTAGTTCTATCTCACTAGGGTCCTTTTCCAATAGTTTTCCTTTCTATGATCCCTTAAGTTGAATGTCAAAAGTAGGGAAGGTTAACATTCTTTCTCTAATATTAGGCTTCAATTCGTGTCCATCTTGAATGTTTTCTATTTTCTGAAGAGTTATCCTCTTTAGGAGTTTGATCATAGATGGTTAAGGCATGCCCTGTCCCTATATTTTCTCCTAAGTGGTCACCTTGGATAGTTTCTTTGTCATTCACCTTCATTTCCTTATCGTTTCATTCCATACTATCATCTTAAGAGATCCTCTGATTTAGATGACTAGCCCATTTGAAAGCCTTGGATATTGAATTGCAAGTAAACCCTTTTATGACTCCATTTGCCCAATGGACTTGATTTTTCTTTGAATTACCTCCCCTTTGCCAAAAATCCTTCTTTGCTCACTTCTTTGTCTTACTTTGAACCCTTCTTTCATGCTTCCCAACCAAACAAACAGAACAAACAAAACAACAACCTTTGTGCCCTATAACTAGCCTAATACCTTAAAATTGAACTTCAAAGATATATATTTCTTTGCCTTTATAGAGAGATCCCTCTCTAGATCTAGGAGAGATAGATCCTGAGATCCAAAAGTGGTTTGATGTTGTCTTGTCTTTTGGTATTGCCAAACCTGCCAAAACACAGGAACCCCAACATAATGGCAGCTCCACTGGGGAAGATTTGAGTAAAAAACTCCTTGAAACATATCTAAGAACTCAAAAAAGACCATAGTAGCCTTGTTTTGGTAGTAAATCACTGTGGTGGACAATAAATCTCCTTAAACATTCTAAACCTTCCACCTGGTGACTCCACAGTTCCTAAATTACCATAAGACTTCACCGATGATCAGTAGGCCGCTGATTATCTTCTTTTTCACAAGACTCCACTAGGAGACCAGTTGCATTACAACATCATCCATATCAAAAGAAACACATAGGATTAAGCTTCTTGCTTTGAAGATAGTTTGCCTCCTAAATATTTTCATACCTGGCTAACTTTCTTGGTTGAGATTTTTTATACTTAACATTCTAGCTTCAAGAAAAATCCATACCAGAGCTTATCCCAATCCCAATCCTCCTGAAATAGGTGACAATACAGAGAACATTATTAGGAAGTCTCCCACCCCTAGAAAGCCAACTATTGTCAGACACATTCGTAGAGCTAATTCAACACCTGAAAAATTTGCAGCTCTATCAGATACTCAACTTGACTTATACTTACCAAGTAATTTACCAAGAACTTTGTCATTCAGTGCTATAGATCAGACAGACCTTGAGCCTCCAAGTTCACCATCGCATAGTGGTCAACATATTGGTGATAGAGAAACCTCTCCATCTACACCTCCTGACATACATTTCATTCACAACTTGGGTCTCTCCCACCCTAGATCTACTCAACAGTTTGTTGCTGGTCCTAGCATTTTTTTCATTCATATACCTACTACTCAAGCCCAAGCTTTACCTCCATAAAAAATTACCATGGCCGCATGGTATGCTCCCTTGGTGTTACCACAGCCTCTAGTGCCTTTACCCAATGATTATCAGTCTAAAATACCACATTTCACTGGAAAAGAGTCTATCACATCTCAACACCATGTAGATAGGATGGAAGATGCCTTTGACTATATGGAGATAGAAGATGAGACAATAAAAATGAGAATCTTTGCTCAGAGCTTAGGAGGAGAAGTGAAGAAGTGGTTTAAAGGCCTACCTCATAATAGTATCCATGATCTTCCCTATTTACATCAAACCTTCATAAACAAATGAGAAGTCAAAAGAAACCCTCTCCAAATATTAGCAGAATATAAGAACCTGAAAATAAATCAGGGAGAGAGTGTCCATGACTATTCTACTAGATTTAACAGTGTTTACAATGCTCTTCCACCTCACATGAAACCTCCCCAAGGAATGGCCTTAGTGAAATACCCTGAAGGATTTCATGTTGACATGGCCTATCAGTTAATGGAGAGGGATTATAACATATTAGAAGACATGCAGAAAGGAGCAGTGAGTGTATAAGCAAACCTGATTGAAAAAAGAGCTAAAATGAGGGCTGAAAAGAAGGTAACCTATAGGGATGACACTGTAGCTTCTTCATCTGATTCCAAATATGACAGCCTAGCTAAAACCATGGAGAGGATAGAAAGAATGATGGATAAAATGGTTGTCCAAGTAAATAACCAGAACAGAAACCAAAATCAAAACTAGAACCAAAACTTCAGGAGAAACACCCCTCTCAATAGACAAAAAGACTCTGATCAACAAGTCATACCTCCATTCCAAGAGAATTTCCTTGATGAGGATGAAGGAATAATAGAAGAGTCACAGGGAACCATCATAAACATGGTGGAAGTAGATAACCAAGATCACACCTTTCCTACAGAGGATAATCAGACCTCATACTCACATTGGGATGAGGAAGGGTTAGAATCTGAAGACTATAGGTTAGGATTCAAAAATGCCATCATGCAGGTCCGAGAACAATATGATCTTAGAAGCAAAAAAATCTTAGATACTCCTAAACCAAAAAACTCTGAAATAAACATTAAGAAGAGACATGAAAAGAATCCTAAAGTAACTTCTGAAAATAACAAATCAGCAGCTGAGAGTTTTGGTAAAAACAAAGAAAAAGACATCCAAACTACTGATAATCCAAGTCAAGAAACTAGCAGCACTAGCATTGCAGCTAATGCTCCTGATAAAATGGCTTCAAACATTGTACATAGTGAGAATCAGCAAGCTGATTCTGCCAGTAAAATAGTAGCCAATAAAGAAGAATTGAACCTTTCAAAGAGTCAGTCTCCTTTTAATTTGGAAAGTAAGATACCCAAAATCAAAATTGCAGTTTGTCTCACTGAGTTGGCCACCCAAGATGTATATAAAGGTCAAATTTTGAAAGCTTTAAAATTAGGAGAAAATAGTGATACTATCAATTTAAATATTGATCAACCAGCTCTTTTGTTTGGTCCGAAAATAGAAGGAAAATTTCAGGAAGGGGTGGTACCTCCTTTTTATGTCAGCCTCAATATCCATGAAAAAATCCTGCATAACACCATGCATGATTCTGGGGCCTCACACAAACTTATGCCAAAAGTGATTATGGAGAAGTTAGGCCTAGAGATAACCAGACCTTATAAGGATTTATATTCATTTGACTCTAGCAGAGTGAAGTGCCTTGGCCTAATCAAAGATCTCTGTGTGAATTTGGCCCAAATCCTAGCCAAGTGCATGGTAATGGATGTTGTAGTGGCAGATGTACCTCCTAAGTATGGCATGTTGTTTTCAAGGTCATGGGGTGCCAAGCTGCAAGGTACAATGTAGATGGACATGACATATGCCACAATCCCTGTCTTTAGCCAGCTTAGAAGACTATATAGAGAGGCACACATGAAGTTTATGGTTAGCATCCCTGAGAAACCTGAAAATTTGCCTTTGTACTCTGTCCATACAGATCTGAACTCTTTTATCCTTTACAATGATGAATTTATAGATGAGTCAGAGCTAGAGGACAGGAATTTAAACAACAGAGTAGAGCCCATAGATATTAACATAATGGTAGCTCTAGATGTAGAGGAAAACAAGGAAGAAACCTTTGAACAACATACTGAGTCAAAAAACCAGAGTGAACAAAACCACGACTGCAAACAACAGATTACTCATCACTCTGAACTCCATGAAAGTCCTAAGGAACTAAACATTACACAACATGGTGCAGACCTCATAATACAACATAATGATGAAACTGATAACAAAGCTACAAACAGTCCTTTATGGTGCATGAGCTTCGATGGGTCTTGCACTAAAAAGAATGCAGGATCTGGGGTATGGTTGCACAATACTGAAAGAAACTATACTGAGAGTCATGCCTTCAAACTAGACTTTAAATGGACCAACAACATTGCAGAGTATGAGGCTTTCATCCTAGGATTGCATCTATTGAAAAAACTAGGAGCCCAAAGGATAGTTGTACATGGAGACTTTGAGTTAGTCAGCAAACAACTAAATGGAGAGTATACTACAAAGCATCCTAGATTGAGGGCATACAGAAATGGTGCTATGGATTTTCTGAAAACATTTGTAGAATATGAGCTTGCGTTTGTTCCTAGGAGTCAAAACATCATTGCAAATGGATTAGCCTGTGCTTCTAGTTCATATCAGAAATCACCTAGTGACAAACATATCATTATTCAAACAAAATACAGACCAGCAGTGCCAGATAATGAGAAATATTGGCAGGTCTTTGAGGGCGACAAACAGATAGAGGATTTCTTGCTTTGCAGGAACGAGTTTGAAATACCTGATTCAGAC
Source organism: Pinus albicaulis (assembly GCA_034641835.2). Lineage (NCBI taxonomy): Eukaryota > Viridiplantae > Streptophyta > Pinopsida > Pinales > Pinaceae > Pinus > Pinus albicaulis. The sequence continues at coordinate 43,123 of JAXQQM020065702.1, read as the reverse complement.
TCTAAATCCGATGAAAACTTTTCATATAAAGAGCCTCCTGATGAAGAGAAACCATTCCCCAACGCAGAAATAAACATGTTGACCGAAGAATTTGAAAAACAAACTGAAGAATACATGAAAACAGATAAAGAAGACATTGAGGTGCTGCAATCCAAAGATAGAAACATACCTAGAGGACTAGCACCCCTTGAGGACCTTTTTGATTTTAATGATGTACCAAAGAAGCCCACTATAGAACACATTGAATCTGATGTTGAAGAATGCAATATAGGCAGCGAGGATAAGCCTAAAATGATTAAACTATCCAAAACTTTTCCAGCACACATCAAGAAGAAATACATTGATTTATTTAAAGAGTTTGTTGATGTGTTTGCTTGGAGCTATGAGGACTTAAAAGCCTATGACACAGATATCATCCAGCATAAAATTCCTTTGAAATAAAAACAAAAACCCTTTAGGCAAAAACTACACAGAATTAACCCTGTACAACTGCCTCTCGTAGAAAAGGAAATCAAGAAAATGTATGAGGCAGTAATCATAGTGCCTGTGAGGTTTTCAAATTGGGTCTCCAACCTTGTGGCTGTAAGGAAAAAGACAGGAGAGATTAGGCTGTGCATTGATTTTAGAAACCTTAATAGAGCCTCCTTAAAGGACAATTACCCATTACCCAAAATGGAACACATCCTACAAAGGGTAGTTAGTTCAGAAAGGATTTCTCTGTTAGATGGTTTCTCAAGGTATAAACAGGTCTTAATACTCCCAGAAGATCAACTAAAAATAGCTTTCACCACTGCATGGGGCACTTTCATGTATGTGAAAATGCCTTTTGGACTAATGAACATTGGTGCAAACTTCCAAAGAGCTATGGACATAGCATTTTCAGAGGAAATAGGTCACTTCATCATAATCTACCTTGATGACATAACAGTTTATTCCAAAACCAATGAAGAGCACCTTAAACACCCGAGGAAAGTATTTGAGAAATGTAGAAGGTTCAGGCTATCTTTAAATGCCATGAAGACAGTGTTCGGGCTTCAAGAGGGTAAACTTCTTGGCCATATTATATCAGAAAAGGGGATTAAAATAGACCCAAAAGGAGCTGAGGGAATACTGCAGATTAGCCACCCAAGGAACATAAAAGAATTGCAGTCCTTTATTGGGAAGATTAAATTCTCAAGGAGGTTTATTCCCAACTTAGCAAAACTCCTAAGAAATATGACTAACATGATTAAGAAAGAAGCGGGAGTTAAGTGGACTCTAGAGGCCAAAAATTCCTTTGAACTAGTAAAACATGCACTCACCTGAGCACCAGTTTTGATCAGCCTAGATTTCACAAAATACTTCCTAATTTTCTATTTTTCATCAGAGCATACATTGGCTACTTTCCTGTTGCAAAAAAATCCATAGGGACAGGAGCAGCCTATTTCCTTTTTTAGCAAGGCACTAAGAGATGCGCCCCTGAAATCACTAGAAAATTTGGCCCAATTTCCGACAGCCACTTTGTCACTATTCCAACACATAGTCGTTGCAAGAGCGACAGTTCGAGGCCGGACAAAATGTGGTTATCCATTACGTCGCAATTCCGACGCTTTGCCAAAGTGTCGCAATACCGACACTTTTTCCAATGTTTCCAAACAACCGTCGCTCTTCCGACGTTTTCCAAACAGTCGCTCTTCCAACGCTTGTAAATTTTCACAATTCCGACGATATGCAGTTCGATGTTTTGAACATCACTCTTCCAACATTTGTAAATTTTCATTCTTCCGATGTTTGTAAACTATCACAATTCCGACGATATGTGGTTCGACGTTTTCAACGTCACTCTTCCGACGCTTATTAAAGTGTCACAATACCAATACTTTCCCAAAATGTCACAATACCAACGCTTTGCAGAAGCGTCGCAATACCGACGCGAGGAAGAACTATCGCAATACCGATGGGAATTTAAAAATTAAAAAAAAAATGGAACGTCGCAAGACCGACGAAAAGGGCAAGCTTTCAAGGCATCGAAAGACCGACGCTTATAAAAAGTCGGAAGAGTGACGCTTACAAAGCGTCGGTATACTGATGGTGGTTTCAATTAAAAAAAAAAAATGAAACTTTAAAACAAGACATAAAATGGTTATAAAACCCATTTAAAATTATCCTTCATGTGGAACTTTACCTTCGTTCCCTTGCAGCTTAATCCTCATTAAAAGCTCACATATCAAATGATTTGCATGTCCAACTTAATTAATCCTAATACTCAGGCTTTATAACTTTGGTTCAACACCCATCATACAATTGTTAGTTCACCTTTATCAAAAATCCTTGGCGCCAACGTATATCAAACCCATATGTAATATGTGGGCCATTACCAATCTCATGTGAATATTTAATATTCGACTTTTGCCTTTCTTTATAACCCAATATAATGATGACTCACGGAATGTGTAAAACCATAATATGTCAATATATATTATGTTCTCTAATCTGATGTTTTGAAATACAATATAAGATCCTTGACCTTAGGTTTAGAACCAAGCACCAACATATATGAAGGGTTGGTCCCACAACAGTGATACGCATAACATTTACAAACATACCTTTCCATCCAATGATGGACACATCATTGCACTCAGACTTGGAAATCCAACGGCCATCACGTTACAAAAGTGCACGCCTATTGTTCTTCCAATTTTATGCGATAAAAGTGGTATTAGCCTTACCAATTTTTCCATGTTTCCAACGATGGGTGATATCGCATTTTTTTCATAAAAATAATTTACCGCTTATAACTTATGTGAAACCCATGGTTTTGGGCTCAAAACTACCTTTGTTGTTACGCTTACTTCCGGTTCTGTTTCTACTTTTGGTTCCGCCAATTCTTCAAGACTCCGCCTTCTACTTTGTGATTCAAGGTTCCACGAACTCCAATCAGCTACAATTCAATCATGTGGAATGAATGCACCTCTATTCGGTGTAAATTATAACTTCTGCGTCTTCCCAATTTAATTCTCGCCATTTCTCGTTTTCCCAAGACTCCCCTGCAAATTCAATAAAATGCTGAATAGACCCATTGTTTACTTCGGCGTAACCATTCAAGAGGTTGTAACTCACATCAACTCCATCTCAGTCGTGAGAACTGAGAACAACCCCATAGCTGCAACTGTAGTGAACCCCAATGTAATTCAGATACATTCAAATGTCATCAATGCTATTACTGTGTTGGATTTCATAGTATTGCCCATTCTTTTTGTCATTCATCAACACATGACATTTGAAATTTGATGAGATTTACCAATTTGCTGATTTGACTATCCATTTTCACTTTGCCTCAACCCGTTTCACATTTTTGGCCTCCCTTACTCATATAATCCATGGGATTTGAACATGGATCTCATCCATGAAAACTCAAGATCTCTACCATTAATCCTAACCCATGTTGAGGGCACTGAAATTTCAGCTCACTTACTGGAAAGGATTCAAATTCCACACAAGCTAATTATTCTTTGTTCAAACTTAATCTTTGGTAAATTTTAATTTCAATAAATGCAAATAAACTTATCTTAATTTAAGTCTGCAATTTCTCGAGTTGTAGCTGGGCTTAATGTAAGTTGTTCAATATACTTTAAACATCAATGTAAACTAATGCAAAACGTATACCTTTTTTTAGAAAAAGAGATTCATTCAAAAAATACATCTTAAGCATAGCATTTTGATATTTACTGTACCAGATTCCTTCAATGGCTCTACCAAGTAATGAGGAAGTCAATTGTCGCGCAAGTCCCTGGCTTAGATCATACACGTTAAAAAAAACCTTGTATCCTTCCTGAGACTCACTGAAATCAGATTTTTCCATCAAGCTCTATGCCCGAATTAGGGGCATGGAGAGAAAAATGAGTTGAAGGAAGAAAAAGGTATCAAAATTAGTCCTTAGGGGCAGAGAAAGCAATCTTTATCTGTGAACTTGAGAGAGGACCAATGTTTGATGAAGAAGAGGTGGATGAGAGACAAGATAAGAGTCTCATGGAAAACTTAAGAAGTTCAATCTAGCATAGAGGAGAAATGTCAATCCTATAGGCATCAACAGGGGCAAATGAGTGTCAAGTTTTTCAATCTAACTGTTTATATGAGTGTTTGTTTGCAGGACTTGAAGAATATGAAGATGAATGAGTACAAGAAGCTTTCATAAAGGAGAAACACAAAAATTTTTCTCTTGAAAACAAATGTAATGCAAATAAAAAGTCATGGACCTCAAATAAATAAGGTAGAGGACCAACTGAAGGAAAGCTCCAAGATTTCACAAGATGGAATAGATGGCATTTAAAATTCTAAAAAAATTATGTTATGGCAATGTCAAATGTATAGAGATCCAACCTAGTACAAGTCTTTTATGAACTATGGATGCATGTACAGAGAGAAATTGAAGAAGCATCTCTGATTTGTAATAATGATCTCAGGTTTCAATATGAAGACAAGATAAAGCGAATGAATGACAAGTATGATATGAAAAGGTGTATAACATACTTGGAAAATAAACATACAAGAAAAAATCAATATGGACAAAAAACCTACTTAAGAACAATAATATACAAGGATGTAAAAGAAATGAAGGCCAAAACAGGGGACATGGACCCAAATTCCAAAGAATTTTTTGAATTTTCAGAAGTTGCAGGTCAAGAACAGGGTAAAAGACTCATTGATAAGCTTCAAGAAGGATCCAGGAACTATAATACAAATCAAGGGAAAAGGAAGTTGCTTGAGGATGTTCTTAGAGACAAGATCATGGGTTCAAATCAAATTAACTGACTCAAAATAGCTGCCCTCTATCCAGATGTGTCGAGGAAGGAGAGGGGATTACACAAGGATTTCCTTTCAAAACAAAAAGCCATTGCTACTGTAACTGAACAGTACCACAATCAACACTTTGCAACAATTAACCATGTGCTAATCTATAATTCTAAACTCAAACACATATGCATGAATGACTTAGAAAAGTGCAATCATTTTGTCCATCCTTATAGTAAGGCTTTACGTCAACCAAATGGTAAGCCAGCTAGCAAGTCCACTGGCATGAGAGAAAGAAACTTTTCTTCCTAGTGGAGGGAACTATCATGGTGGTGCCAATCAATTAGTGTTTGTAGTTCGGGCAGGTTTTTCACAGGCCTAAGTGTCTAGGCATGCATAAGTTTCCCACAATTAAAGAATTTTTTAGCATAATTTCAATTACCTCACTCAAGTGCTGTGTAGCTCCTAATCGCTCAACATTGTTGTTATCTGATTTCAGAGTCTCCAGTAACCAAGGCACCAGATCCAGGAATTTCTCTTCACCCATGCCCCTTGTGAGCAACCCAAGAGCTCTAGCTGCAATAGCACGTACTTTTGGTATAGGGTCTGCAAGAACCTGTGCAGAATTTAAATTAATTAGAAATGTGTGAACAAAATATCTCAATAAGACACATACAGGGAAAAAGATTCTGCCAATAACTTCTTCAATTTAGGAAGCATCAAGATTATATATGGTAGCATATCATTTGGCTCTGTTACCAAAGAACACATGTTTCCAACAATCTGGGCTGCTTTCTTTGCACGTATCTACACTTCTTTCCCTAAGACCGTGGTGGACTATAGGCTCCAACAATGCTAGTGATGGAGCATCAATAGTATTGACAAACGTTGTCTGCAATTATGGTAAGAGATAAAGGAATACAAGATGTTGGTAATAAATAAACAACATCAAATCTCGCAAAAATGGTATAGAAGGCCTAACACAAAACTTTAAAAAATACCTACAAAATAATGTTAAGGGAATGCTTTATGTATTCATTGGGATCTGAAATACTCAAGAGTAATGATGAAAATAGTGCAGATATTTTAAGGTTCTTGATTACACTGCGTGTGCACACAAGTAATATTATTCGTCTAAAAAATCAAATGTGCCATATAGTAGGGTTCCAAAAAGGGGGAAAAGGCAATGAAGCCAAGTGAAGCTTAGCCAGTGTAACGCCTACAACGAGTGATAGCAGTGCAGCTTCTGTGGTAAGTTCTGATCAGGCTTATAAGCTCCCACAAAGGCCACTATGCATTTGTTTCATCAGATCGGGTTGGTAATGGGTTGCGGTCCCAATAGAACAAATTAAAAGCAGACCCATGAGACAAGATCCTAAAAAAAATAGCTAAAACGCCAACCAAAATTCTTGTTGCATTGAGGAATAAGATACTTTTTTTTGGAGTTGTGGAGTTGAGAGCAATGCAGAGATCCTCACATTTTCCATGGTGCCAGATCTATGAGCATGGTTGGGGGCACAAATCTCCTGCATCCTTCCTCTAAACCTCTAATAGTATGGTTGCATCCTTCCTCAAAACCGGCGACAGTATGGCCGCATCTTCCCTCCTTCCCTGGACAAACCATGCAACCGGAGGGAAATGAAAGAGGGAAATTAAAACTTTTGATATTTGAAAATTTTTGACATTTTGAAATGAAACACGTGTGTTTTTTTTAATGCCACTCAAATTAATTTAAAAATATATATTTTTTAATAATTATAATAATTTTTAAATAGTTAAAACAATTTCTAAATAATTAAATGTTTGTTTATTTTGATTGTTTAAAAATATTTACAATCAAAAAAATAAAACATATTTTTTTGAGAAGAAATTAAAAATACATGAGTAAATAATGGACTGATTTTTGCATATAGTAATCCTTCTACCCTATTAAATCATCATGCTTTATTAAAAGGAGTTTTAAAATTTACACTATTAAATTATGTTGTATTTTAAATATTTGGAGTTCTAATCTCTTTTTTTCTTTTCTTTATAATTTATGTATTATTTTTTCCTTGGATCTTTACCTGTAATTGAATGCAAATAGTAATTCGGATTTGGTAGCTTCCATTGTAATTATCAATACTATTTTAAAATTTTTTCATGCTTCAAGACTCCAGATTAGGTTAAGAAATTGCGATGACAGACAGGGATAACTTAATAGGGCCATTATATGGATTCTACGCCGTCATCATTGTTTCTTTAGGTGAGACATTTCCCAACATGTAAATTGTATTTTTCACCTTCACACCTGTACTTATGGACATACTCCCTTTATAAATGCAAACTCTTTAATTTTCCCAGAATGAAAAATAAGAACAAAATCTCAACTGAGGGGTTTACACCAATCATGCAACCATTTTCAAGAACCTGTTTGATTTTTTCTGGAAACGCATGAAATGAAATGGAGCAGCAAAATTCAGCTTGCTATAAACACAGTACACATGAAAATAGAAACACTTAGGTGCACCCACTTTGATCAAAATAATATTATACATATTTTCTGGTGCATCAATAGAATAACACAACTCTCGCATAGTACATAAAGCTTCCATAGAAAATGTTACCACATAACCATGACACACTGTGGCATGACAAACTACATTTTCTATTTCCATTTAAAGTGCATTCAAATTTGTAAAGACTTCGACCCAAAAAGGGTCACCATCAGAACAATGCCTGTAGGAAAATTACATAGATATGGTAAGCAATGCATAGTTTTGTTTCACTGCTCCAGTGAATAAATCTGTGAATTTGATCAATAATGGAAGCAATAATCTGTGAATATATGTGAATATACAAGGATTTCAAAGAAATGAAGGCCAAAACAAGGGACATGGAGCCAAATTCCAAAGAATTTTTGAATTTTCAGAAGCTGCAGGTCAAGAACAGGGTAAAAGACTCATTGATAAGCTTCAAGAAGGATCGAGGAACTATAAGACAAAGAAAGGAAAAAGGATAGGGTTATATTTTATCCATAATACCATGATTGATTTGGGGAGCTAGAGAATATTTTCGAGATTATGTGTCAGTTTTGTGCCAAATAAGGTTCCTTTATTGATCTTATTCTTAAGTCTTGGGATGAACATCTTTATGGTTGGTTTGCATATGAGAAGCTAAGGAACCTCTTGCTTATTCCCTGCAGTTATATCCCTTCCTAGATGTCATTCTTACCTGTGTAAGTAATTCTAGCTAATTAAGTAATTCTTACCTGTGTAAGTAATTCTTAATGTATGAATGCTAGCTATTATAAAAAATAGACTTGAAGATCATCTTCTATGTAGTAGCCATCATTGAAAGACGTTATTGGAAGCCAAATCAATACTCTTGATAGATTCTCTTTCCTTTTACAAGTAAGTTATCCTCAATGCTCTATGTCTACAATCCAAAAGTCTATATCCTAATTTGAGACTATGGTCTGAAGCATATTTCCAAAAGTTTTGTAGGTTGAATCCTAAAGGAATCTAGGACCAAGACTGAAAGAATAAATCCTACATCTCTTTGAAGCTAATCTCTCGACCAAGTTACAAAAACAAGCACTTATGATGACACCAAACAGTTACATGTGACTATACATGACATTCGATACAATATTCTTTGTGATTTATGGAAGAAGATGAAAGAATATCCAATGAATTTTGAAACCTGTTAACCATCTATTATAACTCGCTCTTGCTTAAGGTTGAAGGTCAAGTTTATGATAATCATATTTACAAAAGGATAAATATTTTATGGGCAAATGAAGGTAGAAAATGAAGCAGAATAGAATTTGGAAGAGTATCGTATATATGTGACATGTGATCTGAAGTATCAAAGATCAAATGACAATAAATTTGTTGAAGCATCTAATCTCAAAATATTGGGAGAATTGTTTACAATAGAAAAACACAAGAAGCATTCATGATAGATCTAAACCTATGACTTCTTTGGTGGCATCTGAATCTTTTATGGCATTATAGTATACTGAATTTTTGTGACACTCTGGCATACAAGTTTTGAAATCTTTGTGGCATTATGCCTATGTGGTAGTTGAGTTCTATGACATATCTCTCTCTTTATATGATTCTTTGTGGCCTGATTCATTGTGCTAAAATGAATGTCAAAAGATACATAATGATGCAAATTTTAGAGACACATTTTCAATAACACAGAAGTAGCCCTCTCTCAAGTAAAACCCTATTATTTGAAGATACATGATGAACGAAGTATTGTGCGGAGGTTTGAAGTATACTCTTTCTCCAAGTTCTATAACCCTAAATTTGTACTCAATGCATCACCATCTCAGATCTAGTTCTAGACCAAGAAATAGAACTAGTTCTAGTTCTCTGACAGTTTTTTTTTTGCTCTTTACATTATGAATCCAGAGTAGCAGCACTATTCACAGGGTTAGAAACAATTTTATCCAAGGAACCAGGCTCTGCCAAAATAAATTATGGCTCAAACAGGTAGCGTGCATCATTATAGTATCATTACAAAAAATTCAGAACATCCAAGGCTACAGAGCCAAATGATGTATCATGAGGGATTAGGAAGTTCCAAAAAAAACCGAACTAGATCACTATGAAAACTATGAAAAAATATATGGACACAGCCATATTAAAACAGATAAAAGAATATATAGTTTCAGGACATGATAAGTAGTCAGCATCACCACCCAGAAAGTCACAAAACGCCAGCCAAAAAAAAAAAAAGAGTTTTACCAGTGCTTCCCAAAAAGAACAGGAAAATATTATGTGAGGTTAATGGCCATAAGATACAGACCCTATTCAGGAAAAATGAACATCACCAGCTGCCCCTTTCCCATCCGACCTATGAAGCTGATAGTGCATGATACCAAAACTACTATTTAGGCCTATATTCGACAAGTTGTCAACAACGGTATTTCTTTCTCTGTAAACATGTCGAAAGGTGATTTCCATAAATGAGTTCTTCAACAATTCAATCCTCTCCATAGTTCCCAACTTACTGCCTCTATACAACGTCTTTTTACTGGTGTTTACAATTGATTTTCAGTATAAGAATGTGTATTTAGTATTTACTATTAACTAAAACTCTGACAGTTTGTGTTCCCATTAGATATTCCTTCTGAAAGGAACTCAAGAGTCAGCAGCATGCGAACATACATAATTTTCAAACACACAATTGAAAAATAAAATAATTTTCAGTTTGAGGTTACCATACTCAGTTACCTACAATAGCACCCTTTAAAAGCATATATTATCATAGAAAATTCTCTCTATTTGAAGGACTATGGAACACCTAATAAAAAACAAAGGGCGCTCCATTAATGGCCACAAAATTCATTTGAAAGGGGACAATCCGTCTAAATAACAGTCATAATTTAAAAGAAAATCCCATTAATAAATACGGCCGTGAGATGAAAAAACTCAAGAGATTTTGTTTGTGGTAAAGAGACCCATTACATTGACTTAAAACCTGGTTGGGAACCAACCATAAATCTCTACAAAATTTAACGATTCAGAATTATACAAACAATTCAATGAGGAAAGGGTTATCAGTTTTTTATGTAGGGTTTATCAGTTTGAAAAAAAGGGTTGATGAGTTCAGGATTCAGAAATGACAAAATAACCAAATGGGATGAAATGCATGATTAATTTACAACATAATAACGCAACAAAACTCTTCCAGCAATCAACTTAGTTTCCAACAGAACATTGATAAATCATAAGACTGAAGTAATACATTGTACAACATGAATGCTCCATTCTCCTCCAGATTTCTATATGTAGTACATAACATTCAATCTCGGTTAAAAATATTTAAAAAAAAAAATCCGCCAAATGTGCTAGTTTTAAGTAAATAGTTGACTTAGCTAATTTGAAAGTTCTATCCAAGCATCAATAAATAGGAGATAATCTAAGATTTTAATAGATGTTCATCGCATCAAATATGTCAAAATCCTGTAGCTATATCCCTAGCCTGACACTGCAATGAAGAGTTCCAAAGTATGGCTGCTTCATTAGAACCAAGCCTCAATATAGGGTTGCAGTAGGTTCGAGGGTTTAACTGATTCAAGTCTTAATAAAAAGATACAACACAGAACCGAGCTCTTATGGTATATCTCTATCCTCCAATAATGAAAAACATTAAATTCTCTTGAGCATGGTAATGAAATAAATTTGTTTACAACATTCCACAATATATCCATTCATTTCTAGAAATTCTGCAAGAAGAAAATGAAATTCATGTGTAACAAAGTATTGTGAAAAGACTTCAAGAAACCAGAAATTAGCCTGAATATCCTAAAACTGAAGTTGGAAACATTGGCTCTCCAAGGTTGTTAATGTTGCAATCCTCTGTTCAACATTGATACAAATGTCAAAAACAAGTTAAAAGATGAACCAAATAATAGCATTCAAAGGAAATACTAGGATGTCACCATTTCTACCTGCTATCCTTGAAAAGGAGAGCTGACTTACATGCTTTTGTGTTTGCAAGGTGGAATTGCAAACCATGTTCATCCCAGAATGAGCGCAAAATGTACTTTTGTTTTTGGATTCATGAAATAGAAGGATAGTGTTGTCAAAAAATAGTGAAATGGAGATCCCATAGAGGGCCTCCACTTTTACCACCCATGGATTTTGAAATGAGAAACTCTCATCCATAAATATGAAGTCAAAATAATGTGAGGCAGTCGACACCCTTGCTTGACTACTATGTTAATGTATATAATAGACCCCAAAGATGATCATTTGAATCTCATATAGGGTCATAATTATAGAGATCGCCAAGAATAGGAGAGGTATACCTTTAGCCTCTAAAATAGTAGGTTTCTTCCAACTATATGAAAGGCTTAACAGGTGTCCATGGATCAAAAATATACTTACTTTTTCTTCCTCGATAGCATTTGGGAGGATTGAAAAATAGTCAGAAGTGCGATGATTCCATTTGTAATGACTAAACCTTAAACTTGCAATTTTTTCCTCTCTGCCCATATGGAGATGAATTTGTCTACTCTTCTGGCAAATATTTCGAACATGGTGTATCCTAGCATGATATTCTTGCAATTAACTGATTCAGAGGTCAGGATGTATGCAGGAGGCAGAGGACTTGAGTGAACTACCATACTAATGAGGAGAGCATGAGTATTGAAACTGGGTATTTCTTCTCCAGTGAGCACTTGATTACTTACTGTAATGAGTTTTACATATTAAAATTGTATTCATACTAAGAGAAGCCAAAATAATAGAGATTAAATTTTCTATATCCAAACACCCAATTTCCATAAAATCAAGAGAAAATTGGGTGAAAACAGTTTAACAAATTGATATTTCAAAAACTAATGTTAGGAACAAGAACTATAAGCTACTTAAACCCTAACAAGCACTTTTGAATTGGATGTTCATGGCATGTTGTCTGCCCCATCTTAGTTAGATTGGAATTACACCTTGCAATTTGATAAGAGTTTGTATTGCCTGATGAACAAAACGCAACTTTAATTGCAACAAAAAAAAAGGCAATCCTCTTGCAGAGTCCATAAAGGTGGTAGTTCTATATGGCCAGGCTTCACTTGAAAAAACATGTCTACCATTACATTTTTAGTCTGCTCTGCTAGACAGAGCTGAGGAAAGGATGAAATGAATGCTCAAGAGTTCAACTTTCAGGGCAAAAACTTGAGAAATTTAAATAAATTGCACCTAAAATTCTCAGTAACACCTACCTTCATTGGCAATGGCACTTTTGGTACATATAAACAGTAGTAAAAACGAATATATGAGAAATAAAGGAATAAAAACTAGACTCAATGCCTGGCTTGGACCTGCAAGATGAGAAATAAAGGCATGTTGATAGGCCATCTCATGTAGACCTGTCAGGACAATGCAATTTTATGGCAAACAAAAACACATTGATCATGGGTTCAAATCAAATCAACTGATTCAGAATAGATGCCCTCTATCCAGATGTGTCGAGGAAGGAGAGGGTATTACACAAGGATTTCCTTTCAAAACAAAAATTCATTGCTACTGTAACTGTACAGTACCACAATCAACACTTTGCAACAATTAACCATGTGCTAATCTATAATTCTAAACTCGAACACATATGCATGAAAGAAAATATGAAGTTGTGTCAGATTGCATGAGTGAATGTCAGAGAGTTTGGAAGATTCAAATGGATGACCCTTGCATAAATCTAGCACACCTCAGGACGAAGCCCTAGCATTCTCGATGTAAGAGGAGGGTCTTGAAGTGGAACATAGAGTCTTGAAGTGTACACTATGGGACAAGCTATGTTGTAGAGGCCAGAGTGAAGTAATCATACCTGCGCTAAACTCAAAGACGTGAGTCACCAATAACTGCAACATGCCAATGGAGTTGTCCCTAAAGTAGAACTAAATGGTGATCCTACACAAGATGCCAACAAGATCTAGAGGATCTGATTTTTAGAATTTTAGAGCACGATCTGATTTTTAAAGTTTTAGATAGTTGTATTATATAGTGTAGCTGAGACATTAAAAGTATCAAATTTCTGTGTGATTATAGACTGCATGATTAACTATATTATCTGGTTTCTCAAACTCAGTTAAGATTGAAACTTTGGGACTAAAATGAATACAATGTTTCCAGGACCAGAAATTAGCCTTATAAATAATTTAGTTTCTGCCAGAGGTATATTTTCCCCAAGAACAAAAGAGATTGTAAATATGGTTGTAGAGGGCTTGGTTAGTTTATATGATCAATTTTACTATATGCATCAGTACCAAGGCCCAAGAGGCAGAGTAGGAGGTTTTCATAGCCCCAATTTCATTGAAATTTCAAGAATAGGCAAGGTCCCGAATTGTTGCGCAACAGAAAAGAATCTCTAACCATTCCATTCTACTCACCATGGACTATCATGGCTAGGAGGAGAAGTCCAAGTCTAAACCTTATTGCTTGGGGAAATGCAGGTCCATGTTATGTCTGCTCATTTTCATTTACAAATATAAATGCGCTATTGTGCTGTATCAAGGCCATTAGAGGTACTTACAAGCCATAATAAGGCCACAACTGTCTCCAACAAGAACACATAAAGAAGAAGGCTTACATGTGGGAGGAAGGGTGGATTTGAGCAGGGATAGGTGCCCTAACCAGGGCCGAGTTCTTCAAGAAATAAAAATCACATTTTAAGGAATTGGAAGAGAAGTTTGTGGAGAACAGATGTAGGATTGGGTTTGAGTCTTGTGATAGCATTATGTGCTTGATGGTGTGAGGGTCACCTTTATCTAAAAGACCAAAAATGGAGGTTGATACAACAATAGTTAGAGGGATTGTTTGGAGGGTCGTTAGGCATAGTGTAGGAGTGTTCCTTAGCAAGTAGCTCCTGGAATTGAATGTGCAGTAGCATAGGGGGTGTCTCCATAAGTAAGGGAAATGTTCATATTGTTGGTTGGTCCATAAGTGCGATAGGGATAGTTGAGGAGCAACCTCACCCTAGGGTAGTGTTTTCTTCCTTTAAGTGGACAAAAAATAGAAGCAGCCTGTGGGAGAAGTTGATACAATGATGAAGCAATGGGATAAGGGCTAGAAGAGTGCCCTAATTGGTCTTCTAGAAGCGCATAATTCAAGGGCAAGAGGGAAAAAATAGAGAGTTTCATATTGCCTCTTGGATGATGGCTTGAAGGGTGTCCTAGGAGATGAATCCAGGGAAATGGGAAAATCCCCATCTATTACAAAAGGGATTTCCTGTCTTGAAGAAAAAAATTATAATAGAAAATTCATGAGAAGAAAAGGCTCAAATCTCTCTTCCAGACTGGTGACATGGAACAAGGCCACATGGACCACTGTGATTAGTTGACATAACACATTAGAAACATGATTTTAGCATCTAAAATATCTAGGACATGTGGCACTCCATGATAAAGACACATGGTGTGTGGATTTGAGTTTTTCAAGTGGTCAAGTGGGCCGAAAATAGGTGAAATGTGGCACCACTGAGAGATTGACATGTGCCAATTGGTACAAGTGGTAGAAAATTGGCATGATCAAACAATGAAATGATGCATGAATGACATTAGGGATAAAATATCAGAAAATCCCTAAATTTGGAGAACTAAATCTCATCACCAACCTGAGATTGACAACTTTACATGATGTAACCTATGAAATCGTAAATGGAGAAATCATAGTAACAATAAAGTAACCTATATAACAATAAATTCGGATTCATCCTGGGAGTGGTAAATGGAGAAATCATAGTGAAAAACAGGAAACATGTTGAGTTGCTTACAATAAAATAGATGAAAAAACACATACAAAAAACCTAGAAAATAATCATGAACAAGCTTAATATTGAATTATGAACTGTAAAGGAACTTTAAAAATGTGACATTACGAACCTGGTCAAGCGCAGAAGGAAAAATATCCTGGACATGACCCTGGTTGACAAGTTGTATTGCTCATGATGCAAGAGGATTTGTACCTGCACTGCCAAGTCAATCAAAATCCATCATTATCTATACAATAAATACAAGTAATTGATGTAATATTTTTTACTCTAAGATGAATTCTTATGATAATGTTAGAACATATGTTGAAAATGTCAAAACATACCTGAATAAGCTCCTCTTCGTTTCAAGAACAATTTATTGGAGTCGCATGAACTTGGAACAAGCCTCCCACGATCTGAAAGAGTAGCAACTAAGTCAACAGTGACTTTTTTGTTGCTATCGTTGGATCAAGGGAGGTTTGCTCCAAGATTAAATCGCTCTAATAAATTATTCTCTACTAAACATGGCCAACCACGTGAAGGTGGAAGCTCTTATGGCCCCTCCCCCCCCTCACATCACTCTCAATTCCCCAATACCCAATCTATATTTCATTTTTTACTTTCATGAGCATAAAAAAAAAATTCAATAACTAATAAAAAAACAATTCAACAAAAAGTACGCAAGGAAACATTGCAATTAATGCTTGACATAAAAATAGTATGATAAATGAGTTTTTATATAACGCAAAAAATGTTCCAAGTATGGTAACGTTTGTCTTATAATAATACAATATTTTACATTATCAAATTTTCTTTTTCTTCTTCCTATTTCTAAAGCTCCTAATTACATCATCAATATCATCGTGCTCTTCTCTTGTTTCGTGCCTTTCGACCCGCACTGCTGACCTAGTTGCGTAGTCACGATGTCTGGTCTCATCCAGTGACGGGGCATCGCCTACAAAAACAGATAATATTAAATTTTAATTGTCAGTTTTTAAATATCATTGAACTAGTTCGGTAATATTAATAAAAAAATTGCAATGAGATTATTTACCTGGTGCACCAATTGTCGCCGTTGGGATTGTTGCCCTGTCTTCCTCTCTGGTGGTTAGATCCTTAAGGGAAACATTCTCTGTCATTTAAACAAAAAATGTTATAAGGACAACCATCAAGGTATAATTAGAAAAAATTATAAGTGGAAATTAATTATCGTCACGACCCTCACTGATAGTAGCATTGTTGGCCTGGTCCCCACTACAATGATCAGGTTGCATGTGAGGATCATCTACATCTGGCTCTAAAACTGGGTTATTTTCCTCGTCGGTAGTGCTGCTCCCCTGATTTAAACAAAGTTGTTAGACATTAAATTTATGGACAAAAAAAAACATATTGAAAGGTTAATGTTTTACCTTATCAGGCATTCTGGATCTTGGGACCTGCCCCAAGCTTCTGCGACGTTCAACTACGGCTTGATAGCCGAAATGGAAAGCGATATTTTTATCTTCCTCTGTAGTTTCTGTTCCGAAGTCATCACACTACATTACATATGATTGTGTATTTTTAATCATATTTGATAGGATTACAAAAACGTTGGAAGGCGATACAATTAATTATAAGATGTTTAGCTACTTAATTACAATTCTTGCGGCCAATTTCAAGTAGCCGCCCTGGCTTAGCTTGTGATGGCCCTTTTTTTCAATCCTAGCTTTGGTTGCCTTTGAGGTGTCAGGCAACCTAGCATCAAAAGATTAAAGTCAGATATGACGTAGCACACTTTTATTTTAGACATAGAGAAAATTAAAGCTATTGAATTAAAGTTGTAATTTACCTTGCGGGTCCAGTTGGCATTTTTCCTTCTTTCTTTGCCCTTTTCTCTTTTCTGTCATGGATGAGTGCTCTCCACTCACTCTCTGAAACTGCGAGAGGACGCTCATATCTAGGGTTAAATTTAAATTGCGTCCTATAGGTGTCCCTGGTATATTTCAAATATTTGTCGGCTACCCGAGCCATCGTTGTTCTGTCAAATGTGTCGACCCCCAAAAGGGCTTCTAGATAATCTAGAAGTTCTTTTTTCAGGTTGGAATTCTGGGAATTCCACCTTGTGCGTAAGGTTGGGCCAAAAATTACCAACGCATGGCTCTCCAAAAACCTGTAGAACTCATTGTTTCCTACACAAAAAAAAGATATTATCATTAATTTAAAAATAAAAATCATGATAAATATGTTTTAGATAGAGTACATGAAATAGTTAAAATATTAAAATTTACCTAGGAGTTATACGTTCTTTATAGGGACACCTTCATCATTCACCAAAAATGTGTTGGCTGGGTGTCTACTTGGGCAGTGTGTGTTTCTTGGCTGGCACCTAAAGGAATAGAAGGTGTACGAGAGGGTTGCTAGGCAATATCTTGCCCTTGTGTCCCACTACCACCAACATCGAGTTCAGCAAGTGCCAGAAAACGCTACATACAAAAGAACTTTTTGTTAGTTTAGTCAATGTAAAAATTAAAAATCAAACTATCACAATTCATCTCATGCATAACAAAAAAATATCCTTTTGACTTTTTATTATTACCTGATATGTTTCTAGCTGGCTCATAAGTTTTTTTATCCTCTCTTCTGTTTCAGGTGTTTGAGGCGCATCTATCAAAGTATTAAATTCTGACCTTGCATCTCGTGCCTTTTTTCGCAACAAGAGCGTTGGAGATAGGGATGAAGAAAGCTCTTCCTCATAGAGGGAATCATCAGGCGTACCATGGCTAGGTGTCTGCATATTTGAACAAAATTAATATTATTTCAATTATGTAAATAACTAAAATTAATTCAAGATAGAGCAATGTCAAAATTTACATGTTCTTCCGCCTGGCTCTTCAAGAAATCATCCCTGCTCCTGTGGCTGTTCCTATATTGCCCCGATCAAATACCGCTACATTGCAATAAAATTATCAACGTAAAAACTTGAAAAAAATACTAACTTTGAAAATACAAAATTGAAAACTGAAAATAATTTCTATAAGAGAAATCTTACATTAGGGTTAGAGTTTCAAATATGCCTGTATTGAATTCACTTCCTGTAAATTATGTTACTGTAGATATATGTTAAACAAGAGACGAAGTTAACAATGAGACCAAAATCAGTTAGTTTGTAGTGAAATTTGCACCAAAGGTGGCATAATAACAGCAACTGCCCTTCATAATTTTCAGACATTAAGTCTTCTGGGCAATCACAAAAATCTGAAACAAAACACTAGAAAAGCAACAACATAATCACATTATGCTAAAGGACTTTCATTGAATATAATTAATAACATACAAACAGTGGAAATGACCACAAAGATACAACCACACAGATGTGTATTTATCCGCAAAACCATCCACCCGCCAACCTCCTCTACTAACCTACACTAGAAACAGTATGGGGTATTTATAAGGGGTTCTCAAAACATCCTGAGTGTTCTTTCCTTGTAGTGATTCTAAATAATGCATTCAAATCAATTTAAATTAATTGAAACTTTGAAATTCAAATATACTCTCCATTTTCACAACATAAGTATTTTGACAAAATCCTTTTCAAATTTTTTGAAACCCGTGCCTCTTAGAATATGTTGTTGTAGAAAAATCAAGAGTTAAATCAAATGATTTGTGTTGACTGCCTTGCAACAATATCAATCGATCAACAAATTCTTTAGTAACATAGATGTTATGATCTATAATGAGGTGGAGAGGAAGTGAAGTGAGAGTGTAACTACTATGAATAAATGTTAGTGATCCTCAATTCGATATGGACAACTTTGTTGTATCTGGCAGTGAAGAAGATTGGGAGATCATGACAAAGAAATTTAAAATATACAGAAGTTATAAAGTAAGTGTGTTGCATTCTCACAGATACCTCGGAAAAATACAAAGGTGATCGGAATAAAAAACAGTGTGTGGGCTAAGCGCCACATCACCTAACTAGTTTATTCAAAGGCTTCTCCTCCATAGGTCGAATATAACAAGGCTCGCTTTGTTTCCTTCATTCATGTTTTCACTAGAGTCAATTCAAACTCTTGAAACCTTGGAAACCCTCCTTTCCCAATTCTGAATAACTTCGTTTCGGTGAAAAAGGGTCCACTATCCCAGAACTTCAGCATTACATACTCGTATTGTAACTTCGTTGGACAAATTGAATCTCACGCATTCAATAGAAAAATGGAGGGGGAATGGCCGACTATTGTTCAGAAGTCGAGATGATTGCACAACACACTGTTTTTACATTTTTGTCAGATCCAGTTTTTTTGTTTAGGCATCCTTCGGTCACTTCCGACCTGCAGAAGTGGACATTCAAACCATAATTGCAAATCAATGAAATGAATGAAACAAGAATATATGCATTGGAGTGTTGTTAGCATATTATTCCAGGGTACAAAGAATAGCGCACTTAGATGTAGACAAATACATAAAATCTCTTCAAGGAAATATTCTTCTGCCAAGAAATCCAAAAAAAGAGAGAATTAAAGGAATGGTCCAACTTAAGAAATATAATCGTGAAGATTACATGGACACTTGTTATATTGTTCTTAATAAGACTAGATATGTTAAATCTCCAGGTAAAAGTGAACAAATTGGAGGCTAATCGAAGGAAAATGTGAACCGGTTTGACTCCCGTGTGACTAGGTTCTTTGCAGAACTCCTAAGATATAATGAGAAAGTGGATGCCGCCTAAAAGTACGAAGATGGCTTCGCCAACTTAAAATATAAATATAAATTCTCTCACATACTAGTCTACATTCAATGACAGCCGTAGCCAAATTTTGATCTAATCCTAGTTTTAAGCATGTCGGAGAATGAGGTTGGCATGTATGAGTAATTATAACTGAAGTGGGGCTAACTTATCTAGCCCTTATGTTGAATGTATAATCCCCTGGCCAAGGGAGATGTATCATCCGTTACGTGGAAATTGTGTCAATGTTTGGGGTGGTGATTGTGTTGATAAATTATCACAAATTAGATTTCTTGATACTTTCCAATTACAAGCACCCATTGTTGGCAATAGTATGTTCATGTGTGACTATAATATGAATAGGTGTGGTTTAATTTTCACCATGCACTAGTACAGAGCTTTCTAGAGATTTTAGCCCGACAATGGCAAGGCAAAGAAAGAGACTAACCTGTGTGGCATGGCCATGGAGAAAACGCAATTTCAAGCACTGCTAGTGAACACGTCTTCCGGGATGTTAATTTCTTCGATGGTACAGGAAACTATTCCCTCATCTTTTACAACTATGCCAAATATGGGATGAGTCAATTGGCATGATAGCCCCGACAATGTGGGGGTGAGTTTACTGATTGCCCCGTGTTGAAAAATGAAGATGAAATTCGTGTGAGCCGTGATGTATTAAGCAAAGGAAACTCTGGATATTCCTGCATCTACTCCATGAAAAGACCGGCACTTAGATTCTCTGATTTTTGATGAAGAGGAGTAGCAATCGTCACTCACCAAGGAATATAGTGTGGAAATACAGGCATGTACAAAAGTTAGGATGATACTAGTGGCTGATTGTGCCAAGAAAACAGCATTAATCAATGAGCGTAAAGAAGAGGAGGCATTTGGACTCGCTATTATTGAAGAATCTACACAGGTCATAGTATAAATGACAATTGTTTTTTGTTTGATAACTCCCTAGTCACTCCGACCCTAGAAGGAACATCCAAACCAATAATTGCAAAATTCCAATGAGAATGAATGCAACAACAAGAATATATGTGCATTGGCAAGGCAGACAGAATTTAGGGAAGTACAAAAAGAATAGCTACCTGAGATGTGTAAGCACATAAATCTCTTTCGTAATTCGCTTTCCTCGCCAAGAAATACAAAAAAAGAGAGAATGAAAGGGAATGGTCCAACTTCCGAGAAATATAATTCCTCTGTGAATACATGGACACTGTTTCCTACGGGGACTATTAGATATACACCTGTGTAAAAGTGAATGATTGGAGGCTAATCAACAGGAAAGGTGAACCGGTTTTGACCCTGCAGACTAGGTACAGTCTCTAGAACTCCCAAGATATAACGAGAAAGTGGATGTCGCCTTTATACTAAGATGGCTTCACCAACTTAAAATAAAACTAGAAATTCTCTCAGATACTGTCTCACATTCAATGATAGCGTTGTAGTCGATTTTTATCTCTGATCCTAGTTTTAAGGCGCTAAATATTGGTGTGTTGTGGTTTGTTTCATATATTGAACTTACAATTTTAGGCTTTTGTCATAGAACTCGCTTTTAATGCATAATGGGCACCCGTCCTATCAAGCTCCGGTGGTATTGTATTGAGTGTGTATGGAATATATGATATTTGTCACATGTCTTTCTTTTTCTTCTTTTTCCAATGGATCTATCAAATTTGATGATGACCGGTGAGATGTGCTTAATATTGTTGAAGAAAATGTAAAGAAAATGGTGACTTGTTTTTTTCTTCTTAAAGACCAATGAAGAGATGATGTAAAATCAACTACAAATTTTATGGAAAGCATGTTGGAGACCGAGGTTTTGGGGAATTACAGGTTTTACATTGAAGTTTATTAAAAACAAAACTAAAATCTGCATGTGCATGCCCTATTCAAGGAAAACTAGGCAAAATTTAATTATTGCTCTGCTTCAACCTATATCGTAAATGGTAAAATTCACTTTTAAAATTCATATGAAATTTTTGTTTAATATACCATTTTTCCATTTCGATGGAGGAAGGGCCTGCTGATTTTCGTTTTCGATGTGATGCTTGCGCAAGGGCCTTACTTTCTCTAGAGTTTCGTACGACGGCGAGTTCTTGTAGCAAGTACCGTTTTCCTCGGGAGTTTCTGTTACAGTGTCTTTGTAGTAGAGGCGGAGACCGTAGGGTTGAGTGACAGTGGCAAGAGACCCGATAATCACCTACAAAGGCATATATAGCGTAGGGTTTGAGCCTACCTATAAAAGGAAAGGAGTCAGAGTAATAGATTACATGTGTGTGGTTAAGTAGTGATTAATACAATTTTTAAAGGCTCCGCCTATGATTAATCAAACTTTGTAATTCGTTTAAATCTTATTAAAAACCATAGCCATAAAAGTGTAATTCTCCACCATATAAATAGGTATGTGTCCTTTCAAATGCCAACTTAGGTTTGATTTAAAATGGAATATAATATATATAATTTAGCTTGTACAATATATGTGTTTATTATTTCTATTAGTTTGAATAATGTTATTATGTAATTGTGTAAAACCTTACATAATTAGTAAATTATTAAAATACACCTGCATATTAAAATATAAAGTTATAACATACCGAAATTATACTCAAACATAATATCCGTATCAATATTCTTCTTCGTATCTTCTGATCATCCAACTCTGACACATCTATACCAACATATGATCTCGTAAATGGTGTTGAAATGGGATCGACCATGTCATCATCATCATCAATGTGTCATTTTTCACACATCTCATCTATATCATCAATGAACAATTGTTGCCTCATCATGTCAATTATCTTCAACAGGTCTTTCGTCTATCAATGCATCTTCCTGGCCATTCATACTGTATATCATCTTCTTCGATCAATATCATCTTTCCTCTACAAGATACTCTGCATCGCCTTCCTCTTGATACTATATAATATAACATCTATCTCCATTCTCACTGAATTGTGAAAGACTTGTTCGCATACTTGGAAAAACATAGTAGCGATCTTTTCCGCTCTAAACTCATATGTTAGAATCATCTAATCCATTGTCATGCTGAATGTTTTCTATCATCACACACAGACCATTCGTAGCCTATACCATTTGACGTCGAACAAACTATTTGAAGGAATTCAGTTTCACTCAAACTATATCATCTAAAAACCCATAATATCTATTTTCGATTTTCAGGATGTTCATTACCTGAGAAATACTAGGACTGAATACTGCAGCTGAGGTCCCACTATCGAAGTTTCCCCGTTATCATCCAATCATATGAATAAAGGGAATTTACGACCATTGCACCATGCTAGCCTGTGGTGTTTCAATCGTAATATGCCAAATACAGTGACAATTTGTATTAATAATTAATCATATAATTTACACAAGATGAAAATTATCTCGAAAAAATAAACTTGTTGTCACATTATAAATATAGTATAAAATAAGTAATGAATAAAATAGGTGAATAATTCATTTCTTACCTTTCTATCTTTCAAACTATATGCTAAATCGATTTCGTCTTAAATATTTCCCATCTCCACTACGATGATTTCTCTCTAACACCAAATAGTTGCCATGATAATCACTACCATCGTTACGTGCTTTACATGTACTAATCCATTCACCTACCTACCTAAGATTGTTTATATGTATGTGAGTTTCTGTACCTTGAGCACCTAAATAAAAATAATAATAATTCACCAATATTAAATATTACTTAATGTATGGTAAATTATATTAATTAATAAACTTTTAAAAGAATAGCACTTAAATGAATATAATGACTTATACATGATGTAAAAATGAAACATTATATGTATTATACATAATAAATCTTTTACCTCTACTTTTTCATTCTACCTTTTCCTAACAAAATTATTTCTTTAAATTTTTTGAGATGGATTTCAGTAATCCCAAATGAAATCCACTATAATGGGCGCAACTAATATAGGAAGATAATGACTAATATACACCATGTGGATTCATATAACATAGATTCTCTCCACCATAGAACCCTGTGTCGTGTTTCTTTGTTCAACTAAAGTTTCTCAAGTATTTCTGTGCCTCTCGACTATCCACATTAACATTGTGTAACTGTCCACACATTTCAATATCCTCATCCTGTTGTATCAAGTAGTGTTCTTGTGCATTGAAAAATGTTGGAGGTAGATACTTTGCATTTCACACATTAGCCGAGGGAATTTCTCTCTCTTCCAATACTTTATTTCATTCGATGGATTTATTTCAATGAAAACCATCTCAAGTAAATCATTACATAAGGTTACTTAACAAGAGTATATTTCATTACAAGTAAATAATATATCATTTCATTAAGTATGAAAGAACAAAGTACTAGTTTTTGTGTATAAATCAAACTAATACACTCATGTATTTATTAAGACCAGTATATAACTTGTTTGACATTGTTGTCGAAGTCGTTTGCAGAGATACATGTAGAACATAATATAACAATAAAAAAAATAACTGCTATTGGTTTCAAATTAAATTGTGAAAAAAAAAAAAAAGGAAAATGAAACAGGTATTCAATCAATAACATATAAAAACGTATACCAAAAAATTACCTAACAAAGGTATGCCAATCATGTGTTTTCACCCTGATCAAGTCACCTTTTCGTTAAGATATTATTTATGTTTGAAGCAAACTCTATGGAAAATTAATTCTTCTAATGACCTCTTTTTACATCATTGTTTTGTTGTCTGTTAATAATAAGCAATATTATTACATTTCATCTCCATTGTTATTTGATCTGCTGATCACACTTTTCTTATCAGACATTTGATTTCTCAATGTCGAGACAAATTTTGTCAATTTTGATTCTCAATATGTGCACCATCTATGGTTCGGCCATACTTTTCTCACTACATTCTTCCACATGCATTGTATCAAACAAATGAGCTATTTTGTGGTCCTCAAGGTAAGGCAACTCGTGAATTGAGAAGGACAGATATTCTTACCTGGTGGAAATACAATATTAGTACTGTCTCCATGATTTAATAGATCTTTGATATCAAAGAAGAAATAAATCAAACAGACAATATCAATACATACAAATAAATTATTAGTTAAAACAAAAATTCCAAACATTACATAAACAATATATATATATGTATGTATGTATGTATGTATGTATGTATATATATACATATATGTATAGATATATATATATATATATATATATATATATATATATATATATATATATATGTATGTGTGTGTGTGTATATATATATATATATATATATATATATATATATATATATATATATATATATATATATATATATATATATATATATATATATATATATATATATATATAGAAAAATATATACCAATCATTTCGACGATTATTAATTTATATATTCCAACTTCCACAATCGAGGTGTCATTCTTCGTGGTTTTAATCCAGCTTTCTTTATCAGTCAAAGATAAAGTTGGGGAGGGTTACATTTATATCTTAGAGAGTAAAGTGCCTAAACTCACTAAACACATTTTTTGGAAATCATAATGATACAATATTTTCATCTTAGGCTGTTAAACTGACATGTACCTATCTAATGGGAGAAGACTGGACAGATGGATCAATAAAAATTATACTATGAGATCATTTTTAAAACATGAAATATATATACTGAATTTAGATAATTATGTATTATATTAAAGTGCAACGAAATATTACATACCACAAATATGTGTTAGTTCAGTATCATGTATTTGTATACAAGTATCTCCACGACACTAAGTCTCTTTCTCGCTTGATTGGCTTAGTGATGTCATACATAGTGATGTCATGCCATAATTGTAATAATTATCGATAAGAGGCTCAATATATACATCACTTTTGACTCCGGTACTTACCTAATTGTTCAAAATTATGGGTATTACAATAATTAATGCCTATATATGTATATAAGTATAAATAAATAAAATATATATTTATGTAAACAACGAGAGAAATAAATGTTACATTCAAAAAATGTATCAAATACCTGGAATAATCAGAATAACATTATGTGCTCCTCTTATTGATATCCAAGGAGGAATGTTATTTGCTGACACTAAAATAGTTTATCTCCAGAAGTAGATTCTAAAGCTTCGAATGGATTAGCTATCAACAAATTTCAATGAAAAGCCTCGACATTACGAGGTTCATTTTAAAATCTGCCATTTTCCTCGATTAAATGCAAAACTCATCTCAGGATTTTGAAGAATTACCATCTCCACTTCTATTCTTTGAATGTAATCCATAAATCGTGCTACATTCACACCCGAAAATCTTCAAAACGTGGAATTATGGGAATGTTTCAAGAACCTTGTGAGGCACCTTTTGGTTAGGTTGACGCACTGGATATCTAACACGTTACCACATTTGCATACATTCCTTTGCTGACGCATGTATTCTAGAATATATAATAAGTAGATCTTTAGATATTCATCTATAGTGTTATATTCTTATTCCAAAGTGTTTGCAATAGGCATAGATCTCGATATGTTCGAGGTAAAGTATTTGGCGATGGTAACAAATATTCACCCAATAATCTACAGCATAAAGAAACACTAGTTAATGTAAATATTAGTAATTATATATATATATATATATATATATATATATATATTGAATTATTATTTTACACATTTATTACAACTAAAAAAAGGGAAAATAATCAACATTTACATATATGTGATCATATATATATATATATATATATATATATATATATTAATTATTTACACACACATAATTAAAAAGGGAAAATAATCAATATTTACATATATGTACTTATATATACATATTGCATACCTTAGAGTTGTGTCATACATCCGTTCACTTAATTATTTGCAACTTAAGTTCACCAAGCATAATGTAAGGGTAGGCAGAGTTGCATTTGGAGTGTTCAAAAGCCGTTCACTCACCTTTTTAATCAGTATCATAAATACCGTCATTATCTCCACCATCATCATTCCACTTACCAAAGGCAGCTTCAGAAAGATTGATTTGTCCTTACTATTAATGTGAACTGCCTCATTATTTTCATCATGATTCTACTTCCAAGACTGGGATGTTGTACTACTCTTCATCATTCGCTTTTACAGTGTTCTTCACCTTGTACAATATCATTTCAATAATAATGTTTGATGCAATATTCTCTTGTACCGGTGCAACATCATCTAATCTACTACTATTTAGCTTGTGAAGCTATTGGACACCGCAAAAAGTTGGGGGGAAACGTGCTCTTATGAAAATTACAAACATTAATCATTAAACATTAGTGCGCATATAAAAAATATTAAAATAATATAAAATTTTACGATATAATCAAAATGAAGATAGATAATTAATTACTATGAACATCTAGTCATTCGATCAATAATGTGTCTATATATTTCCCTACAATGCATTTGTTGCTGTTATTAAAACTCTAACATTATTTCTACAACAATTTTTTATAAATAACTTTCAACAATATCACCTTTCATCTTTAATTATTTTTCACCCTAATGTCTTCTTCCATTGATGCAAATTATCCTATAAAGAAAAGAAATAATTATATTTAGCAATTATCTCTTCAATGGGTGTAGAACCCAAGATCAAGCTAATCATAATTGGAGCTCAATGGGCAAAAGAAATAAAAGTGGGATCAAAGTTCAACCATGATAAAAGGATCAAAATGTAAATACATGAAAATCCCCCTTGATTTTATTTATAAATGGTAATATCGAGTTATCCTTGATAATGGTGCATAATAAAATATTATTATCCAGATTTGATCTTAGCAATAGCTTGGAATATTTTATGGCTAAACTAGTCATAGGATACAATGCACAGTTTGACTTTGAAAATTAAAATTCTGTTAGTAATCTAGTTTTATTTAATTAAATAATTAATTAATTAATTGTGAATATATATATATATTCTTATTTAATTAATTAACAACTAATTTTATTTAATTAATTAATTAATAATGATAATATATATATATATATATATATATATTCTTATTTAATTAATTTATTTATTTTATTTTTCTTCATATATATATATGTGTGTGTGTGTATATATATATATATATATATATATTATTTTATTTTATATATATATATACACACATATATAATATATATATATATATATATATTATATATATGTGTGTGTATATATATATATATTTTATTTTATATTATATATATATATATAAAATAAAAATAATATATATATATATATATATATATATATATTTTATTTTTATTATATTTTTAATTATTAAACTAATGTTAGATAATAATCAGTTTGATTTTGAAAATTACAACATAAACCTAACATAACCTTATAAAGCTAATCAACTATATATTACTTACTTCCATTATTTGATATTTCAATAATTTTTAAATGATTTTCATGAAATTATTGTAGTTTTTGCTTAACTGTTTAAATTTGACTTGAGATTTCATGGGAACCTCATTAAATTAATTAAAATTAAAAATGTGAAATTATAATAAAATTTAATGTAATTAATTTTTATTCACCAATCTAATAACTTATTTCAAACTTATATAAAAAGTATTTAAAATATAAATGAATATTATATATAGAATTCTATAATATTTTATTAGATATTTATTTTTCAAAATTTCGGTCTTATTTTATATTTATATATAAAATTTAAAACCTCTATTTAAAAAATATATTTGAATATGAAATTACATAGATATGTTATTTGAAACAAAATAGTCACACTGACCAACGCGCCTAAATTTTCCGTGACCTCACACTTGCCACAACGCACTTCCGATCGAATTATGATGCCACAGAGAAAACTGCAAACCATCACTCGAATACATGCTGCGGGACCCGGTGGTCACAACTCATAAAATCATGGCTGGCGCCCGAACGAATGGCCTGACTCGTAACGCGCCCACGGCGCCAACCTTCCCCACGGCGCGACACGACGCGCCAAACACGCGAGCAACAGGCAGAGCAACAAACGAGCCGCCCGAACGTGCACAAGGCACCCGGGCGGGTCACAACTTAGCAACCCCCGATACGGTTCTCTTCACTAATAATCATGTAACCCAGAACTTAATGTAGTGCCTGGCTTGGGGATTTGTGATGAGTATGCGATATTGCGTCTGGTCAACATGCCACAGGATAAATGAAAACAAGCCACCAATGCACACACTTGCATGAACAGCAACTGATACAGTACCTCGAACGAAATGGTTTGATCTGCCAACGCGTCATTTAAGGCGACTACAAGCATTGTGCCCAATCAACGATGCCACAAGGGGAGAAATGGAAAACGAGCAATTCAACGTACAAGGCACTGGCATTCACAACTTAGCAAAACTGATACTGGCGCCTGAACGAATTATTCTACTCTAGACCATGCCTTCCTGTCAAGGCTGACCTCACACGGCACACACTCGAACAAACGTTTATGCCACAAGGAGAAAACAACAACGATCCGCCCACTGCAGTACAAGGCACTGGGCGGTCACAACTGAAAACTGATAGTTTTGAACGGTGGGGAAGCAATGACCACCCAATTGCCTTTAGGTTACCCACACTACGACATGGCTGACCCATTCAAACGATGCCACAAGTGAGAAAACAGCAAATGGGACACCCGAACGTGCACAAGGCACCCGGGCGGTCACAACTTAGCAAAACTAATACGGGCACCCTCAAACGAATCGGCTCAACCGGAATGAGGCCTCTCCGGCCGGCGCCACCTCACACGCACACACATGACGTGGCCTCAACAGCCCCAGTGCCACAAGGAGAAAACAAACGAGCCGCCCAAACGTGCACAAGGCACCCGGCGGTCACAACTTAGCAAACCGATACTCTGCGCCTCGAACGAAATGGGGTCAATCCCTGACTCACCAATCTGTAACAGTAACCTCACATGGTGCGCCCGACCGAACACACAAGGGAGCAACGAAAACGGCCACCCGAACGCAGGCACTCGTCGGTCACACCCTAGCAAACCGACAGACGAGCGCTCAACGAAACGCCCACCCCACCCGGGACCGGCTCGGTCGGGGGCGACCACACGATGCGACAACGCACCCAAACAAATGACATATATAAATAAACGGCTACCCAAACATGCACACACACCAAAGCACACAATCTGGGCAAAATCGATACGAGCGCTTTCGAACGAAACGGCCCGACTCCGACCTCCGACCGCCCGTCATATATCGACCATTACCAGCCGCTAATACCTATTATCGCCCCGAACGAACGAGAGCGCGCAAGGGGAGAAAACGGAAAACGGCCACCGAACATGCAATAAAGGCACCGGTAGGGTTCCCGAAAGAAAAAAAATGGCCCGAACTAAACGCGTCCGGTCGGTGACCCCGCCACGCGCGACACGCGCGCGCCCGACCGAATGATGCCGCGTGGAGAAAATAGAAAACGGGGCGGCCGAATGCGCCGCTGGGCGACCTCACACGGCGCGATACGAAGCATGACCGAATGAATATGCGAGTGAGCAAACGAAAAATGTGTCGAGTGTGCATAAGACCGCGCAAGCCACCCAATGGTGTATGATCATGTGGTGTTTTGTGGCCGCAGGTTTGAATACCACAACCCTCGCTAAAATGAGGTTCTTTTTTGGCTCTTGTTTTCGACAACAATGAACCTGCAAAATGGGGTTGTAAACCCTTTCACCCATTACTTCTCCATGAAAATATACATTCTCCTCCTCGTACCTCGTGCTCATCCCCATGGATTCGTGCAGTAATTAAGAACTGGCTTTGGCATCAATCAGAGCCTCTTTGTCATTCCCCATTCTGCTCCCAACTTAGAATCGAGCATGCATCTTGTTAGCACTCATTTTTTCACCCTCGAAAGTTGTCTTTCATGATCATTTTTGGCTATGGATTTTCAGCCTTCACTATATTCACCATTTTCCGTCGTTATCATATACCTCGCCTTTTTCTAAAAGCCCTAGCAATTCGATCCGGCCATTTGCATGATAAAATATATGAAATCCTATTTTTCCTAAACTAACTTAATGATTGTCCTATCTATTTCCTTTTTCCATTTTTGCAAAAATCAAAATGTCTCCTGTTCCTATTGTATTATAGCTATTTTATTGGGAAAATAGGGGGTGTATATCAATTTTATAGTTAATATAAAATTGTTCGTATTCTATCTTGTTTTATTAGCAACAAGTGTATATCACTTGAGAGTTTGCATATAAAATTGTTTATATTTTTAATAAAATTCGGGCTTTTTACAAATTGTTTTATATTTTTAATAAAATTGTGGGCTTTTTACTCCGTCGAGCGCCGGCTCAAAGACTCATACCACCTACCACACAGACTAAAGGCTAAGAACCATGTTGTTCCAAATTGCCAAATCCAAGTCATGAGGGGAGGGCCGAATGCATGCGTTGAGTCCCACTGACAAGAGTGTGATAGCCTGGGGCTCGTAGTCGAAACATGTAAACTCACCACATATAATATCGCTATACCTGGGAGTAGGGACATCCAATTTATTACACTCTTTCCATCAAACTGCAAGAGCAACACTTCACCAACTGCCGCACGAGCGACACATTTCCACCAACCGCTTAAGAGCGACACATCACAAAGAATCGTCGCAAGAGCGACACATCGCCTAACCATCGGCAATGTATATTCTTCTCCACCAACCGCCAGTAAGAGAAACACTTGGCCACCAACTATCGCAATACGCATTCTTCTAGACGTCACAATAGCTTATACCTTGTCTTTGTAACGTCACATACAATAATCTAAGATATTTCATAAATTTGTCGTAATTACGATACCATTTTGCAAACGTCGCAAGACCGACACTTGTTTGTGTCGCACATCGACACTTGTCTCCAAATGTCAGAATACAATTTGTATGGATTTGAAAAATTGATAAATTTGGGAAATTTTCGACATTTCATTAAAAGTATTTAACGAAAGTGTCGGAATTTCCGCCAAATGTACTAGTAATATGTAATCATTGAATTTTTTTGAATGTCAAAATAATAATAAACAATTTAGCTTTTTAAATATTAATTTTCGTGCACTTTTAAAAGAAAAGATAGCTGAATATCTATATAAACAAAAGACGACAAGGAAGAAATGGTTGATCTCTAAGTTTGTGAGTAATTGTTACTCTTTATAACAACTTAACTATTTCTATTTTTGTATTAGTTGTTTTGACAAAAATCATCATTGAATGTCTTCAAACAAGTGCTAACATGTTTAAAGAACCATCGTGTCAATCGATTGAAATTGGGTTAAATATATACAGGCATATGTTGGCTATCATAATTTAATTGTGAATTTGTGTTACATCTATCGATCTTGTTTTACTTAGCTCTCTGGTTTATAATTAATATATCAAAACATCTTTTTATATTAAATATATGATTGTTGTAAATAAAACTTCAACAAAACAAAGTATGGAACTCGCCTAATAGACAGAAATTTTTAAAGATGGTATGAAATATTTTGTTTTGTAATAATGTATAATTTATATGTCAATTGTTGCTATGGTACGTCATTTTTCTTTTCGATTTACATTGATGTATAATATTTAATCTTAAATTTTCATTATTCTCACCAATTGTGAAAACACTCATTTCAATCTATTTTTATGTTTGTGTATTTAAAGTGGAAGAAGAAGAAAACAAATCAACTACAGAACAAAACATTTTCTGAAAATAACCAAGTCCTGGAAGTATTCTAGCAAAGGACAATACTAAGTGAAGAATGATGATCACTATGTGTTTGATACTAAGCAAGGCATTTTATTTTTCATTATGTATGTTGTCGGAATCAAACATTTTGTTTAATGCAATGACATAGTGTCCCAATTGAAAGACAAAGGGATACCAATAATTGTCCCATTTTGTATGATAAATATTGTTTTATATATATATATATATATATATATATATATATATATATAATCATACGGTTAGGAATTATTCTATTGCATTCTCCATTGTCACATTATAAAGCCTACATTGTCGTCTCTATTTATTCTGTTTCTATAAAATGCACTCATAAAATTTAATTCATATGAATATTGTTATAAGATATATATGTGTCAACTTTTGATGAATAAGTTTAAATTTTAAAACCATAATGATTATGATATGATATAACAAATTAATCCAAAACATCACATTCAAATGAATTAATAAAAATGTAATTAATATGAATATTGTTATAAGATGTGTCGACTTTTCATGAATATGAATTAAAACAATCACAATAATTAGAATCATTACAGTCAATGTTTCTAAAAATACAATATAAAAATCCTGTGTGTCAACAATCACACCGATGCGTTTATGTGTCTATACATCTCGGTGTCGTTATATGATCTATGTGGCACGCACAAATACCGATACCAATTATCAATATTGGTGTGTTTTGCTCTGAAGATTGTGCACCAGGTGTTTATGTATCTATAAGTACCAGCATATTTTACATCTATGGGTATTACATTACCAATACCGATTATAAATATTGGTTCCTTTCAGATACGCACACCGGGGTGCGTTGATACGACCTATGGGCACCCAGAAAATTCCAAGACTAATTAGAATGGACCGTGTGAATATGACTATACATCATTTCCTCTGCAAGGGCTTAAACCTAAATGTCCTGTGTTGGACTGACACACCCCGGGCGCTCGCTCGCATGTATGCACTCAAAAAGGGCTTAAAGGTAGAGTAGTGCACCGGTATGAAAAACATCCGTAATAACCTCCCACGCCTTTTTTTAGTTGTGTTGGAATTTTCGTTAAAAGCTCCACCAAAAAACTCCTCCGTAACTGCTAAAACGAATGTTGTAGCAAAATTTTTTTTGACTATTTTCGCTGCTGTTTATAACACTAAAACTCCCTTACAACCTCTCAGAGGGTCTTTTCTCTGTAGTGGCCTCTGTGAAGATTGGAAGAAATTCCTAGGTCTTCCATTGGATTATGTGGGGGTATCCAAGGACTGATATGCAACTTTGGTTAAGAGATATAAAGTCCGCTCTAAATCCCATTTCTTGGAGGACACAGAGAAGAAGGAGTGTCTCACTGTCAAATGCATCGCTGTGTCAAGTTTCAGATAAATCCCTTACCATATCTCATCATGCTAGGAGTGTATGGCTGACCAAATGATGGAGTCATTATTGTCTTTTGGGAGATGAATCCTCCTTGATTTCTGTGAGATGATATTCCTGGGAGGTGGGTTTTGAGGCGTAGCTAGGATTTTTTGCTATGATTTTATATGAAGAATTGCAAAGGGAGATAGGCTCGAACTGAAAGAGAGGTGGTTTTCTTTGGGATGAGGGAAAGGAAATTTTAGTTTAAAATCCCTAACCTTCTTCTTTCTTTGAACCCAGTGAATCATTTTGGTGGTTTTTCAGATGCATGATCCCAAAAGGTCCAAGAGAAACTTATGGAGAAACCATCCGTCAGATGTGTTTTACATGGAGGGTCCAAATTGCGTTAAGAATTTCAGCCTCCTCAATTTCCTTGTGAGAGAAGCATGTGTTGATTTCCTCCGTGCACTCGGTAAGTAACCAAAAATCACCGTAATCCTCTAGCTCAATTTTTGGGTTAAAAGATTTTTGTAGTGGCAATATGTTGTTGCTTTAATAGGCCTCCCCGATCCGTGTTTTTATCCGTCATCATCCGTGATTGGATGTTATTCCGATGTTCTTAACCGTGGCCTATTTAAGTGGTGCAGGCTAGGTGTTTTTGTCTTCTAACCCGAGCAACTTAGAGATTTCAAGCCTCCATTTTTCCTCTTCATTCCCGCTACTTTATACCAAATTCTAGTATAAGCTCTTTTTCATGGTCCGTGATACAATGTTGCCTACTTTTGAACGCTTTCCGCATTTCTTCTATGTCATTTTTTACTATGTCAAAGTTCATTGTGAATTCATGGAAGTTTGATCGACTTTGAGTGCTTATAAAAGACTCGTTTCAATTTAGGGAGCCCCAAATATAAATAGGAGCCCTCAACATGTTGCAACCAAGAGCCGATCACAATTTGTCGAGATTAGGAATTCACACTAGAGCAGCATTATAACACAAAGGGGAGGGGCCCCAAGGAAGGCCGGGCTCCCACGTGAGGGAGACAGGATAATGATTAAAGGAAGGAACAATTCAAGATGGAAGGAACTACTTAAAATATTGACGTGCATATTTTATATGAAAACTAGAATGAAGTAAACTAACAAATAAAAATAATAAATTGAAAAAATAAAAATAAAACTAGGTCTATAACAAAACTATATAGGCAAAAACTATATTAAATAAATATAAAGTACAAACCACGCATATACCTAGAACCATGGCGATAACACTTTATCAAAAGCTACTTAACACAATTAAATCCAATGGTTTAGTAAGTTATAGAATCAAGTGTTATTTATATAATATATCTAGTCAATAAAAAAGTACAAAAATCATACTGTATATCAATAGTTTCAAAACAAGTTAAGTATTAATGAAGATAACTAAGATATTAATGTGAGTAGATATCATTTTTTTGGGATTCAATGAGCTAAGTGAATTTTTCTATGATGAATGATATCTAATATAATGTTAAAAAATTTTAATTTTTTCACTCGCTAGCTCACACAGTAAACACACACCTTAGTTGCTGCTACCTATGTTGCTTGCTACATGGCTCCTTCGCAGTCCCTCCCCTTGGGAGGGTGGCTTCTTTCTCTGATCAGGGTCTAAGCCTCGGCTTCCCATTCTGCCTTCCTTAGCCTCCTCGCCCCCATGCAAAGGACTAAATTTTTTAAGAAGCTCGATGAGTATCTGAGGTCACCTTCCTTCCACACATTCCACGATAGTCATTTCCTCTCTAGCCGAGAAGGGTCTCCCAGTCAATTCTATCAAGTTATGGCCCCTCCAACCAAGACTCCACTAAAAATGGGTTGAGCGCAACCGGTTAGACAAAATCAATGGAAAATCTTCATTCCTCGCTTTTGCGGCACATTTACATTTCACTAAAGGAAAGAGGACAAGGATTTTATCTTTCAGAATGGGTCTACTTTTTATGGACACCGTAGGTCCGTATCTCAAAAAATGGATGCCGCACTTCGACCCTCAATCCCGATGTGCTAAGCGTCATCCCAATGTGGGTGTGCTTCTCGCTTCTTTCATGACCGCCGGGGGATGACTGCCGAGTTTATTGGAAACATTGTAGGAAATTTCATAGGCCTGAGCGAACTAAAAGAAAACATACAAGCTCGAGGCCAGGATCCGTGCTGAGGACTCGGTAAAGGCCTCCTAAGGCGATCAAGCTAAAATTTGACCAATGGACACAGACACATCCACAACTTGAATAATGAGAAAAATCCAATCATAATGCAAGGTATGTCAGCGAATATGGCCACTTTTCAATAAATGTTTTGTAAATTATATATATTGAAAGCCTAGAGTCGACACGCAATGGGGAAACTATCAAAAGAAGACCTCTCTAACCCTGGCACCATCATTTCCTTCGCGCCCACCCCCCCACCCCCCCCAAAAAATAGCCTCCCTCTCCCACCTCCTCCTCTTCACAACCCCCTCGACTCCTCCCATTAGCTTGTCGATCCCCCTTATCCCCTCCAATGCCTCTCTAGCCCTCCACCAACTCCTCATCCTTCTCTGCCCCTTCGAAGATGATCCTCCCCCGCATGGCATCCCCTCTCACCGTCTCCCCTCGCCCCTCCTCCATCAATCTGATCCCCCATCCTCCTCTTTAGACCCTCTCCAACCCGAATCAAAAAGGAACTCGTTGAAAGAACATGGTGTAACTGAAAATTCAAAGAAAAACTGCCCCGGAAGGAAATCATCAAAAGCAACATAGAGATGAACCTTCAAAAGGATATGAAGACAGAACTCGTAATCCTATTAAAACCTATATCTTAGGGAAAAATAATAAAGATTCAAGACAAAAGGAGCAAGGAGGAAGGTGTTCTCACTCTACTTTCCTCGAAATGATGAAAATCCCTCTCATGGAATCAGGGCTTAGGCACCCCCAAAACTTCCTCCTAAGAGATCTAATAAATCAGAAAATTCGTGATATTATTCCTATTACAAGAAACTAAGAAGGGAGATATTTACATGAAACAATACAATAGAAATAAGAATCATGTGGCACCCAATTTGAATCTAGGTGCCTTAGGTGTACTTAAAATGTTATATGGAATCAAGAAATTGGAAAATCAACAAAAAGCATAGAATCGATCAGTGGTGTTAAGGCAAAACATGAAAAAGAGAGGGTTGAGATCATCATTTACAATATCTATGGAACCATTATAGGGATAAAGAGATCTATTGAACAATTTTAAAACATACAGAGATAAATATGAGACAACAACAATATCGTCATCTATAGACTTCAACTTAATCCTTCATGCAAATGAAAAAGGGGGTGGTTATTTTAACCTCGGGATCCTCTATAAATCAACTATAAAACCAATCATGAAAGCACGCCGCAGGTATGGTTGAGGGTCACACAAAATTGTAAATAATTTTGGAGCAATCGAAGGATAGGAAAAGGAAATATCATGGAGGGTCTGGCGTACTTCTATCAAGGTCCCTCTCCTTTCTTTTTACTCATCACTCCTTTCCAACATCCTTTCTTCTCACCTCCGATCACTACCCCATCACCCTCTCTCTTGGTGATCATCACTCCACGTCTCCTTCAAATAAAGCCTCATGGAATGATATCTCTAAGCAAGGCACCGTTCACATGTAACCGGCTTCAAAGAGTCACATATAATCCTCTTCCTTCATTTGGGAACTAACCGAAGAAGACCAAAATGGCCTTAAAGGATTGGACCAACCGTACTATAAGGAACCAGATAAGATAAAATCAAGTCAAAGAAAAGCCGGATATTGTCCATAACACCATTGGATTCCCATGGGAAAAACTGTGGAAAACGAATCATGAAAAGACCTTATTGAACAATTATACGCAGTCAATAGAAAAGAAGAGGAGAAGTGAGACAATCTAGAAATTTCAGGCTTCTGCTGTGCACAAGAACACCCCAATGTATATACACTCATTTCAATTTATTTTTATGTTTGTAGATGGAAGGTGAAGAAGAAGAAAACAATCAACGCCATGAACAAAACATTTCTGAAAATAACCCAAGTCCTGGAAGTAGCTCTAGCAGTGACAATAGTTAAAGTGAAGAATGATGATCACTATGTTTGGATATCAAAGCAAGGCATTTTATTTTTTGACATATATATGTTTGTGAAATCAAACATTTTGTTTAATGTAATGGACATAGTGTCCCAATTGAAAGACAAAGGGATATCAATAATTGTCCCATTTTGTATGATAAATATTGTCTTATATATATATATATATATATATATATATATATATATATATATATATATATATATATATATATATATATAATCATAAAATATGTTTTAATTTATTCTATTGCATTCTCCATTGTCGCTATTGCGTTCTCCATTGTCGTTCCCCATTGTCGTTCTCAAATGCACTAATAAAAATTTAATTCATATGAATATTGTTATAAGATATATATGTGTCAACTTTTGATGAATAATGAATTTTAAAAAACCATAATGATTATGATATGATATAACAAATTAATCCAAACATCACATTCAAATGAATTAATAAAAATGTAATTAATATGAATATTGTTATAAGATGTGTCGACTTTTGATGAATAATGAATTTAAAACAATCACAATAATTGGACTGTCACAGGTCAATGTTTCTAAAAAATACAACATAAAAATCGGTGTGTGTCAGTAACTGTACACCGATGCGTTTATGTGTCTATACGCACCGGTGTCGTTATATGATCTATGGGCACCGCACAAATACCGATACCAATTATCAATATTGGTGTGTTTGTCTGATACTGCGCACCGAGGTGTTTATGTATCTATAAGCACCAGTGCATTTTTATGATCTATGGGCATTACATGAATACCAATACCAATTATAAATCTCGGTTCCTTTCTGTGATACGGCGCACCGGTGCGTTGATACGACCTATGGGCACCGCACAAATCCCAAGACCAATTAGAATGGCCCCGTGCATTGTATGACCAACACTACGCTCGGTGCGGTTTTAAACCTAAATGTTCTGGTGTGTTGGACTGACACAACCCTGGGGCGCCGTCGGCATGTATGCACCGGTGCATTAAAGGCAGAGTAGTGTGTTTGGTCTCAATCTAGTCTCCTAAATTGAGCTCATTTAATTGTCAACCAGGGTTGGTAAACTGCTGAAGTGAAGTGTACTGTATGTACCTAGGTGCTTCTTTCTTAATGCGTTGTGTGTAGTGTTTTGTGATGTTTTTGGTCTTTTGTGATGATTTATGATGTTTTTGATCTTTTGGTGGTTTTATGTTCACAAGGAAAATGACTAGAAAGCTAATGGAAAGAAGCTAATGATTAATAAAAACAGAGTGAAGCATAATTGGTTGATGTCAAATGGTAAATTCAAATGCAATACTGAAAACAGAATCAAATCTAAACTATGATTAAGCAAAAACAAAGCTTGATAATGACTTTTAAGCAAATGATTCAAAACATAAACTCAATTTGTCAAATTCTTTCATCAAAGGTGTTTGAGAGAGAGCTTGAGACATGGTCAACTAAGTATGCAAATCCTCCTAACTAAACAGTTAAACAACTAACTTATAATGATGCAACATTTTACCCTTGATTAAAGATTTGTTAAAGCATATTTGGAGTAAAACATTTATACCATCATAAGATCTTCTACTCTAAGACTAGTTCCTAACTCTATTCTGCAACTTAGTTTGATAGCACTACACTTCACTCAAAGGTTATGGATTTTTGAAATAGTCTTTTGAGGAAATGTTTGTTTGTGAGATGATAAAGAAGTTGCAGAAGTACTTCAGGCCTTAAAATGATATTGTCTTCTGTTCATGTGGTTATTAATCAATTATGGATTTTAGAACTAGAAGAGGTTTGTAAATAGTGAAGGTTGTTTTGTTAATCTTAACAACTGAAGTAATCTAATGTGCAGTGAATGACAACTGAATGTGGAGTGCAAATGCAATGAATTAAGTTAAAACTGAACTTAAGATGTCACTAGTCTAAAACAGTGTTGAACTACAAGTCATTATCAAACTTAAAACAGAACAACTGAGCATGAGTTAAGTGCAATTAAACTCCGGAGTATCCTAACTAGGCTATCATGCATTATTCTATGGAATTATACAGTTTGTTTGTCCATCATGATTGATATTTTGGAAGAGTTTCTTAGAACAATCCTAACTGTACAATTCAGTGCACATGCAAAAATAAAGACTGAAAGCAATGAAAAACTAAGATATCATAGCCATCTCCTACCCATCATTATGATATTTTGGAATAGCGTTTAAGAGCAGGAACAACTATGGTACTTAGTGAAAACACACAACTAAAACGTTCAAGATCACAATCATGCTTAAGACAGTATAAGGATTTTTTGGAAGAGTTTCTTCTTTTGGAAGAGTGCTTAGCATAAGTATAACTGTGATGGTGAATAAAAGAGATTACAATTAATTCCTACAATACTATAGCCATTTCCCATTCATCATTATAATCTTTTGGAAGAGCTTCTTCTTTTGGAAGAGTTTTTAGAATGAGTATAACCACAGTAGCTAATGAAAACAACTACTAATTCAAATTCAAAAACGTAAAGGCGGCTAGAATACTTATCTAAATTACGCAAATAAATCCGTGCAAGAGGCAGGGGCCCTCTACCACCTGACGGAATCTAACTCCAAATCAAATCAACGCTTTCAAAACAACAACACATACACTTCATTAAGAGGGTGGAAATAACTTAGACCATGCAATGCGTCTTCAGAAATGTAGCACAGGATCTAAGCAAAATCTAGAACAAAATCTAGCCTAGCTCTCGGTTTCCCAAGTGTTTATATAACAAATGTAAATAACAAGACTTGCAACAATTTCAGGAACACTGTCTTTCCTTATCGGAATCACATTAGGACTCTTGAAGTAGCTGCGTAAAGAGGAAAAAGACATCTGGACTGAGACAGTCCTAATAGAAGTCTGTCTTCCTAAATGTGTTTCCACGTACCAAAACCATAACCAGAATTTGTTTCTTCCTCCATGATGAGAAACGAACCATGTAGACATGACGTGGATTATGCCCATATGCGGTTTTTCTTGAGAGGCCACCTGGAACATACCCAAACGTGAAAACCCAGGTTACGAGAATCGGCTGATTTAGCTGGAATGTCTTTGCATTCTGCCCAGGGTCAGATTCGGTCAAAATGCATTACAATGACAAAAATCACAAAACTTAGCAAGTCAATCATGTTAATCATTCTAAAAGTAATTTTAACTAAATTCATTGATCAATTGGGTCTGGGATAGCAATGGACAAAGGAAAATGAGGTAAAGTAAGATGAAAGAAAGCACAATCTTGAGGCTCAACATACCCCCACTGCTGACTTCTTGCATGTCCTCATGCAACTTATCCTATGAACTCAGAGGCTTCTGCAAGAACATCTAATCCTCTCCTTCTCCTTTGCCTGGAAGCTAAAGATCTTCTGGGTTTTCTGATGAAAAGTTTGAACCTTAAGTTGGTAAGTGCCCTGATTAGCTTTTTATTCCTCTTCTTCAACTTTTCATTGGTCTTTTCCACTTTGTCTATATGTAGGGATAAGGTTGAGTTCATATCAGTTTTGAGCTTGACTTGTTCCTTCAAAATTTCATTCTCATTTTTGATGTGTCTATTAAGTATCTCCAGCTCATACCTATCCCTTCTTAACACATCTATTTCAGACAGTGGAGGACTAGGGTTTCTCTCTCTGCTCTCTGAAGCTTTCCTTTCCAAAGTTTCAACATAATCATAAACTTATTGCTGAGCAGGGTCAATTTCAGGGGTTCCTTCATTAAAATCCTCTTCAACATCTTCTTCAATGGATGTTTCCTCATCTTATATATTAATCACCTCTGTTTGTTTGATTTGAGTTTTCCTTAGTTTCCCCTTTAGTCTGTGGCTTCTTCTTGGCTGAGAAGATCCCTCTCCTCTCTCTGTGGCAGATTTCCTGATTACCTTCTCTTTCTTAAGTTGTCTCTTGATTTGAGTCAACTTCTCTGAGATGATTTCCTCACTACTTTCTTGGACTGTTTTGTCAATTTCAATTTTTGAAGCTCTCCATTTTCTACTTCTCCTTGTAGGCTGTTGTTCAGGTGATGGTTCTTTTGGCTCTTCAAAATGATTTCTTATCAAGAAATTGTCCCATGTATCATTTTTTTTGGCTAAATGGTGTTCAATTAAAATTTTCACCAAGCCATGATGATATAGAGTTGTCTCTAAAAATTGAACCCTTCTTTGAACACAGGAAGCCATCTTTTTCAAACTTTGAAGCAAGAAGTAGGGTAGGTTTAAGTCTTCCCCCAGAAAATGCATTATCAGTCTAATGTGGTAAACATAAAATGTGCCATATCTACCCTCACATGTAATAATTTTTTGCAGAATAAGCAGTATGTTTCTCCATTTATTTTTCAAGGCAGAACTTGGAATTCCTTTCTTAAACAGAGTGACATCCATACCTGGTGATTTTAGAATTTGCTTCCAGGATTCATTATGGAATTCTCTGTTTTTGAACCATCTCTCTCCATTTCTAAGCAACCCTGTAGCTTCTGCAATGAAAACTTCAGTGACAGTGAATTTGACATCTCCCACTTCAACTTCATCTCCTTGAAATGATCTTGCAAATGTTTTAGTGACTTCTTTGTGGAAGCCATTAAATTTCTCCAAAAATTGTAGCCATCCTATCTGTTGCAACATTTCTTTGCATTGAGGGTAGCCTTCTAGGTATTTTGTACCCACTGGTTCTGTTCTTACAATGAAACCCATAATTACTTTTTCAATGTTCAGATTAATACTTTTTCTACCCACTGAAACAATAACTTTCACCTTCGAATTGAAATGGCTTCAGTTTCTTAATGAAAATGGCTTCAAACT
Source organism: Pinus albicaulis (assembly GCA_034641835.2). Lineage (NCBI taxonomy): Eukaryota > Viridiplantae > Streptophyta > Pinopsida > Pinales > Pinaceae > Pinus > Pinus albicaulis. The sequence continues at coordinate 386 of JAXQQM020065702.1, read as the reverse complement.
TCGAAATGATATACCTCTGGTTGACAGTGACAACAGCTTCAAACTTCTGAATGATATACCTCTGGTTGACAGTGACAACAGCTTCAAACTTCGGACTGATATGCCTCTGGTTGACAATGAAAACAGCTTCAAACTTCGAGCTGATATGCCTCTGGTTGACAATGAAACTTTGGACTGATATGCCTCTGATTGACAATGAAACTTTGGACTGATATGCCTCTGATTGATAGTGACAAATGGCTTCAAATTCCCATACTGCTATACCTCTATCTCTCGGTGGCAAATAGCTTCAAATTCCCACACTGTTATATCTCTGTCTCTTGGTAACAAATGGCTTCAAATTCTTCACTGCTATACCTCTGCGTTTACAGTGATAATGCTCAATC
>JAXQQM020081044.1:0-174603 GCA_034641835.2 Pinus albicaulis | reverse complement strand
TTATTTACACCTTCATATCATGTCCAACTTAATATGTGAGTAATCTTAGAATGTGAGCAGCAAGTATTAATATAATATAATAGTAGACTTAATATGAGAGCAGTAGGTGTTAAGCAGAAGATATAAATCAGATAAACACATAAACATCATGCACAGAGACACCAGATATAAGTGGAAACCCATAAAGGGAGAAAACCACATCTTATTATTGTTGTGATGCAAAGGCAAGCTCCAACTCCCTCTCACCACTGTTTTTCTGCAGGCACCAACCTACAGGAGGCTCCTACCTCAATTCTGCAAGCTACAACTTGCAAGGAAGCACCAACTCCATTCAATTTTCTGCAGGCACCAACCTACAGGAGGCTCCAACCTCAGTCAGCTACAACTGACAGCTATCAAGCTGCAACTTGATAGGGAAGCTCCAACTTCCTCAATTTATCAAACTGAATGTTTGCTGATTTACCTCAGATATCAGCTCTATTTTGTAGCTTCTCTTTCTGCTTTTATTTTCTTAATATTCTCTGTATGTCTCTTCTATACTCTACCTTCTCTATATTTACTCTCTCTAACCTCTTTTATGCATATCCAGTTGATATTATTTATAGAGTTCCTCACATGACTGTTTGTATTTCACAAGGAATTTTGAGTGAACAATCATGACTCTTTGGCTTCTGTCTTCTCATTCCTTTATCCAACTCAATTTAAAATTATAATGATATGTACAAATTTCCATGCTACAGTGGGATTTTTCTTTTCCTTAGGATACTTGCCAATGCATCACAAACAATAAAAAATTTAATTACAACATTTACATTCAGATTTTCAGTTACACACTTCAATTTCACTCAACTTCTTTTCTGGATTTTGGCTTGACTGGATTTGTCTTTTCTGCTGCTATTTCTCTCTCTTTCGTTCTTGTAGGCTCTCTTATTCATTGCAGTTGTATAACTGTTGTCCATATAACTGTTTTTTGATATCACTGCTGGGCAATTTCAATACTTTTAATTTCTGCAGTGGCAACCTTTACATGCTGAATATTTGTCAATACACTTGTAAGGATTCGGGTCAACCTTCGACCTTTATAATAAATTTCAACCTCTGTGTAAAATACATTCAAATTTCTTTGCCCAACCAACCCATAATTCGAATAGTTCAATATCTTGGTTCGTTCTATTAATTCAATAAGGGAGCCTTCTTCTTCAGGTTCAATTATCGAATTCATAGACTTAGACTAAGGAATGTGTTGACGGGCTTAGTACCAACTGATATAATAGACAGCCCTTATGTGACCCAAGACCTTTGATATTTAAATAAACCCGACAATTATTATTTCATTTCGGGGGCTTCCTTCACACCTCATAACTAAATGTTCGAACCTTATAACTATGACCCCAAATATTAATAAATCCGCAAATCTTAACAATAATCAACACATTCGTATGCATGGGCCCCACCATACCATCGACGGAATCAATCAAATACACACGCCTGTACCTTAAGTTAACCTTCGTGCATCTTCCCAATATGATCACCATACAATCTCTTCCCTCCAGATCGACGGCTTGTATCGATATCGTACGGGGTCCTCAGTCGAGAGTTAATGCACGATGGCGCGCAGTGAGAGTGGTTTTGCCAACTTGTTCTGGGACACGCGTCGTCCGTCTTGTGGAATCGCTCCCAACTCCTCAAATACCGCCCACCATGTAAAGGTGGTGCGATGAAAACCATAAACTGCCCTCACTGTTCATCTGGTCATGGTTCCGCCCTTTTGGCTCGGGGTTCCGCCTAACTCCGCGTTCCACTACCGGGTTCCGTCTTCCGAGTTTCGCTTAGCTTTCGCGTACAACACTAAATCGTGGTTCCAATACAGTTCAATGATACTACTCAACTGTTATCATTATAATGAATCTCTATTGTAGTTAAATCTCATTCATAGAAATCGGACTACGCCGTCGATCTAATTTCACGATCTCTGCAATGTGATACTCCAAGAACGCTACGCACACATTGAAATTTTCATCTACTCAATTCCAAAGTAATTTACATTCACCATAAAATACATAATTTCTTCATAAAATAGATTATATGAATCCAGCCCAAATTCGTAACATATCAAATCAATTTAATACTTCAACCTAGAAGTTTCAAACCTGACTTCACAGAAATATCGACCACAAAACCTCTACACGAAGAAATTCATTGAGCATTTCCCATACAATTATTACTGTGCCATCACCTCATTTCACAGTTTCCTTTGCGGGTTCACTGTGTTATGACTGTAATTTCCTTAGTATATATATAACCTCACACACTATACTCCACAGTAAATCCATGTACAGAGTTAATCATAATTTCACATAGGAGCCATTTATACTTCGAATTACAGAGTCTCACCATACCCATGCAATGTTGAACACTTAAAGATACCCACTCTGCACCATGAATAGTTTTCTGCTTCTTTGCTATCCTCTTCTCCTTGACTGATGCTTCTCCTTACTTCTCTTTTTGCTATCTCCTTTGTCTCTGTTTCCTCTCATGTCTCGCCTTTCCAACCTCCTCCTTTGTCATCTCCTTTGCCATCAATGACAAAAATTTCAACAGTCTCCCCCTTTGGCATTGATGGCAATAATCTTCCTCTATTTGCCTTATAGAAGCCCCTTTTTGCTTTTCCTCCCCCTTTGACATCAATGGCAAGGGTTGCTCATTTCCTAGTTTTCTTTCTGCATTTCCTTTTTCTGAGATCTTCTGACTTTGTACCCTGCTTCTCCAAACTTTGGATTAAATCTAAAATTCTGACCCTGTAGCCTTTTCTTTAACTCTTTTATGTTGGGTGTATTCTTTCCATAATCCTTTGACCCTGAGGACCTGTTTCATGCTTTCCTTGCTGGCTGATCTCCCCCTGGAATGATATTTTCGTTTCTGTTCTCCCCCTGAAATTGTGCTTTCTCTTTATATCAGAGAGTAGCATCTACAGATACTACCCCTAGTCTATCTCTTAAATATTCAAATGGTTCTCTAGCAAGAGGTTTGGTAAATATATCTGATGTTTGTTCTTTTGTTGGCACATACTCCAGCTTTACTATCTTCTGAGCCACTTGTTCTCGGAGAAAATGATACTTGATTGGGATATGCTTAGTTTTTGAGTGAAGCACGGGATTTTTAGATATACTTATAGCACTTGTATTATCACATTTGATTGAGATAGGTTCATCAATGCTTACCTTCATGTCTTGGAGGGTTTTCTTCATCCACATGACTTGTGTACAACATGCTGCTGCTGCTATATATTCTGCTTCTGCTGTAGACAGAGAGATAGATGTTTGTTTCTTGCTTAACCATGCCACCAGACTTTCTCCTAGATAGAATGCACCTCCACTTGTGCTTTTCCTGTCATCTACACAGCTGGCCCAATCTGCATCTGTGTATGTTGTCAAAGTGAAGTTTTTGCCTTTAGGATACCAAAGCCCATACAGTGTTGTTCCTTGTAGATATCTGAATATTCTTTTTACTGCAAGAAGGTGATTTTGTTTAGGTGCTGCTTGATATCTAGCCACTAGTCCTACTGCTAGCATGATGTCTGGTCTTGATGCTGTCAGATACAACAGACTTCCTATCATGGATCTGTAGAGTTTTTGATCTATATCAACAGATCCATCATCAGCACACAGCTTGCATCCCGTGATCATGGGAGTTGACACAGGTTTGCAGTCCTCCATTTTGAACTTTTTCAACATTTATTTTAAGTATTTTTCCTGTGAGATGAATGTGCCTGTGTTCTTTTGCTGAATTTGAAGTCCTAAGTAGAAACTGAGTTCTCCAATCATGGACATCTCAAACTCTGATTTCATCTCCTTAGCAAACCCTTTTGCAAGTTCATCTCTGTTGCTTCCAAACATAATGTCATCAACATATACTACAACAATCAGGAGTTCATTTTCATGGGCTTTTATGTATAGATTGTTGTCTACTCCACCTCTCTTAAAGCCTTGTTTTTGCAAATATTTATCTAGTCTTGAGTACCAAGCACGAGGATCCTGTTTCAGTCCATAAAGAGCCTTTTTTAGTCTACATACATAGTCTTCTTTGTCTGTTAATGAGAAGCCTTATGGTTGTTCCATGTAGACTTCTTCTTCTAAGTCTCCATTCAGAAATGCAGATTTTACATCCATTTGATATACCTTGAAGTTTTGGTAGCATGCAAATGCTAGGAACATTCTGATAGCTTCCATTCTGGCTACAGGGGCAAATGTTTCATCGTAATCAAGTCCTTCGATTTGTGAGTATCCTTTGCAGACCAGTCTGGCTTTATTCTTGATTACTTGTCCTTGCTCATTCATTTTATTTTTGAATACCCATTTTGAGCCTATGACATTTTTCTCAGTGGGTCTAGGAACTAATTCCCATGTATTTTTTTTCTCAATTTGGTCCAATTCTTCATTCATAGCATTTACCCAAGACTTGTCCTTGTTGGCTTCTTCAAATTTCTTTGGTTGTATTTGTGACAACATGGCTATGTATACCTCTTCAGTTTGTTCTGTTAGCTGCCTTCTTGTTTGGACCCCTACTCTCTTGTCTCCAATGATCTGATCTTCAGGATGGTTTTTCTGAGTATATCTTGAGGGAGCTTTAGAACTCAGCTCTGTATCTTCTGTTGTCTTGCTTGTTTCCTCATCATCTTGGTTTTCTTCTTCATGGTTGTCTGATGGACTGCAGCAGTCTGTATCTCTTGTATCGTTTGGAAGTTCTTCATCAAATCTCACATCAATGCTTTCTACTATTTTTCGAAGAGTCTTGTTGTAGCACCTGTACCCTTTTCTTTTGGATGCATATCCTAGAAATATTCCTTCATCTGCTCTTGCATCAAATTTTCCAAGATTTTCATCATTATTATTTATGTAACACTTGCTTCCAAAGATTCTAAAATGTTTGATTGAAGCTGGTTTCCCATGCCAAAGTTCATAGGGAGTCTTGTCACTGCTTGGCCTTAAGTGAGCTTTATTAAGGATATGCACCGCTGTGTGTACTGCTTCTGCCCAGAAGGTCTGAGCAATATTACTTTCATGCATCATGGCTCTGGCTATTTGCTGTACAGACCTATTTTGTCTCTCTGCTACTCCATTTTGCTGAGGTGTTCCTGCAATAGTAAATTGTTGCTTTATCCCATGTTCATTGCATAGGTCAGCAAAGTCATAATCTGTAAATTCACCTCCTCTGTCTAATCTGATGCATTGCAACTTGCATCCTGTTTGATTTTCTACTAATGCTTTGAAGATCTTAAATTTTTCCAGAGCTTCTGATTTATTCTTGAGAAATGCAACCCATGTCATTCTGGAGAAATCATCTATTATCAGCATGAAGTAGGATTCTCCACTTGGAGTTTTGGTTCTTGCGGGTCCACAAAGATCCATGTGCACAAGCTGTAGAGGTATTCTTGTTGATAACTCATTTTTGGCCTTGAAGGATGTGCGAGTATGTTTGCCTAATTGACATGATTTGCATATGATATTAGAAGGCCTCTTTATTTCTGGCATGTCTCTGACAGCTTTCTTCTTGCTTAGTCTGATGATGTGATCGAAGCTGAGATGTCCCAACCTTTTATGCCATAACCATGACTCTTCTAGTTTGCTAAGATGACATGCTTCATCTTCCTCTTTCACAATGTAAACATTACTCTCTGTTCGAACTCCTTTGAGTAGAGTCTTACCTGTGGTGCTTGATCTGACTTCACAATCTTGTGCTCTAAAAAGAACTTCACAGCCTTTGTCACACATCTGACTGACACTTAGTAAATTTTCTTTCAACCCATCTACAAATAGTACATCTTGGGCCTTTCCTCTGCCATTGTCTATGCTGACTGAGCCTTTTCCCTTGATTTTACCTGATTTATCATTGCCAAAAGTAACATTGCCATATTTCTTTTCATCAAGAGTTATAAACTTGCTTCTGTCTCCAGTCATGTGTTTTGAGCAGCCACTATCCAAATACCACTGGCTTTTCAGGTCTTGAGTAGTTAGAGCCAAGTCACATTTATTCACCTTCTTTATCCACTGGAGGCACCCTTTTGTTTGGTATCTTTTGTGAGGTGATGAACTACATCTTCTTAGAGGACATTTGGAAGGTATATGTCCAACTTGATTGCATACACAACATTTGATCATAATTTTTGTAGAATTATTAGTATGAACAGAATTTATTTGATTTATAAACCTTCTTGAGGTGTTAAACATCAATATTTGTCCATACTTTCTACACTCAATGATTTTATGGCCAAATTCCTTACAATAAAAATAGTAACCATAGAAACTATTTGCATACCTGATGTAAGGTTGTCTCTTCCATTTGTTTGCTTGAGGAAGTCTCTTCAATGTTTGCATCTTTTGTTGGTTTGAATTACTCCTCCTTGCATGAAAATATGCATAAATGTGTCCCAGCTTGTGGCAAGCATAACAGATGGCATTCTTCATAGGAGGGAAGAATCTCCTTTTATGGTTTCCAAATTTTACATACTCAGGGGTCTTAGTATTTATTACATTCTTTGCTACTAGTGGTTTCTTCTGATCTCTGTCTTCCTTATTACAAGTTTCTTCTTTTGTAGGAATTGTTTGAGCTGCTTCATCATTCTTCTTTGCTTTTACAAAAATAATCTCTCTGTCAACCTTTTCTTTGCCTTTACTTGATTCTCCTTCATAGCCTATTCCAGTCTTTATCATAGGGGATCTTTGAGCAACCAGAATTTCATTCAACTTACTAGATCTTGTTGTTTGAGAAGAGTTTATAACCACTTTCCTTTGAGCATTTTCTAATTTCTTCCTGAGACATACTACTTCTTCTTCCAACTTTTCTTGTTCTTGAGTTTTTTCTTTGATTTGCTTAAGTAACATGTCCTCTATCTTCTTGGCTTCTTCAAGCTCTATCTTTAGCTGCTTAAGGACTTCTGAATTCTATTCTTCTCGTACATACTTGAGGATAATGTCCTTTTGTTTTCTGCATTTCAGTTTGAGTCTATCAATCTCTTCTAGAGCACTTCTTAGCTCCCCCTCAAGGTCGACTTCACCTTCTTATTCTTCATCTTCTAGCAGGAGACCTTCAAGTTCTTCTATAGCCATTAATAAAAATTCAGAGGTTCCATCTTCACTTGAGAGTTCATCTGGATCTTCAGATGTACTGCTGTCTTGTTGAGCATAGAAGGATTTTCTGCTGAACTTCTTTCCTTTCTGCCAGTTCTTTGATGTATTTCTCTCTGACTCTTGAGCCTGATTCCTTACTTTCTTGTGAGGACACTTAGCAGCATAGTGTCCAACTCTTCCACAGTTAAAGCACTTGAAAGGAAGTTTACCTTTGTATTTACCTGAGCCTCTATCCAATTTCTTGACAAATTTTGCCTCTTCTTCATCCGAGCAAGAGCATATGTCTTCCTCTTCTTCTTTCTTCTTTTCTGTTTTAAAGGTTGCCTCCCTCGTACTTGGCTTCTTCTGTGGGAGCCTCATCTCGTATGCTATTAAATTTCCAAGTAGCTGGTTCATGGTCAAGGTCTCCCAATCAGCTGTTTCTTCTATTGCAGACACCTTGGGATTAAACCTGGATGGAAGAGATCTTAGAATATTTTGCACAATTATACTTTATGGCATGGTTTCTCCAAGAGCTTTCATATTGTTAACAATTTCTGCAACTTTTAGGAAGAAACTGTCAATGTCTTCATCATCATTCATTTTTAAATTCTCAAACTGGGCTCTATAGACTTGAAGTTTGGCAGTTTTTACTTTCTTGTCTCCTTCATTGATGTTCTCCAGAGTATCCCACATCTCTTTGGCAGTGTCTTTGTGCATTACTTTGATAAACTCTACTTCACACAATCCATTCAAGATAGCATTCATGGCTTTTGCGTTAGCTACAAAATCTTGTTTGGATTCTTTCTCTGAGTCAGTTGACTTTGGGGCATATCCTAATTCCACAGCACCCCAAACTTCTACTCCTAGAGACATTATGTATGTCCTCATCCTGATTTTCCAGAAGGCATAATTTACACCTGTAAAGAAAGGGGCTATATTGGTTGAGCATCCTTCTTTACTAGTCATTCAGAGAACCTAGAATCTCCTTTCAGTTGTTAAACTTGTTCAAAGGTACCTGCTCTGATACCAATTGTCGGACCCTTAGTTAAACTGAGGGGGGGGGTGAATAAGTTTAACACATTCATGAACTTTTAAAACTTTTCATTAAAACTTATTTACACCTTCATATCATGTCCAACTTAATATGTGGGTAATCTTAGAATGTGAGCAACAAGTATTAATATAATATAACAGTAGACTTAATATGAGAGCAGCAGGTGTTAACCAGAAGATATAAATCAGATCAACACATAAACATCATGCACAGAGACACCAGATATAAGTGGAAACCCATAAAGGGAGAAAAACACATCTTATTATTGTTGTGATGCAAAGGCAAGCTCCAACTCCCTCTCACCACTGTTTTTCTGCAGGCACCAACCTACAGGAGGCTCCAATCCTCAATTCTGCAAGCTATAACTTGCAAGGAAGCACCAAATCCCTTCAATTTTCTGCAGGCACAACCTACAGGAGGCTCCAACCTCATTTAGCTACAACTGACAGCTATCAAGCTGCAACTTGATAGGGAAGCTCCAACTTCCTCAATTTATCAAACTAAATGTTTGTTGATTTACCTCAAGTATCAGCTCTGTTCTGTAGCTTCTCTTTCTGCTTTTCTTTTCTTAATATTCTATGCCTGTATCTTCTATACTCTGCCTTCTCTATATTTACTCTCTCTAAAACCTCTCTTATGCATATCCAGTTGATATTATTTATAGAGTTCCTCACATGACTGTTTGTATTTCACAAGGAATTTTGAGTGAACAGTCATGAATTTTTGGCTTCTGTCTTCTCATTCCTTTATCCAATATCAATTTAAAATTGTAATGATATGTACAAATTTCCATGCTACAGTGGGATTTTTCTTTTCCTTAGGATACTTTCCAATGCATCACAAACAATAAAAAATTTAATTACAACATTTACATTCACATTTTCGGTTACACACTTCAATTTCACTCAGCTTCTTTTCTGGATTTTGGCTTGACTGGATTTGTCTTTTCTGCTGCTGTTTCTCTCTCTTTCGTTCTTGTAGGCTCTCTTCTTCATTGCAATTTGTATAACTGTTGTACATATAACTGTCTTTTAATATCACTGCTGGGCAATTTCAATACTTTTAATTTCTGCAGTGGCAACCTTTACATGTTGAATCTTTGTCAATACACTTGTAAGGATTCAGGTCAACCTTCGACCTTTATAATAAATTTCAACCTCTGTGTAAAATACATTCAAAGTTCTTTGCCCAACCAACCCATAATTCGAATAGTTCAATATCCTAGTTCATTCTTTTAATTCAATAAGGGAGCCTTCTTGATCCTTTCTTCAAGTTCAATTATCAAATTCATAGAATTAGATTAAGGAATGTGTTGACGGGCTTAGTACCAACTGATATAATAGACAGCCCTTATGTGACCCAATACCTTTGATATTTAAATAAACTCGACAATTATTATTTCATTTCAGGGGCTTCCTTCACACCTCATAACTAAATGTTCGAACCTTATAACTATGACCCCAAATATTAATAAATCTGCAAATCTTAACAATAATCAACACATTCGTATGCATGGGCCCCACCATACAATCGACGAAATCAATCAAATACACACGCCCGTACCTTAAGTTAACCTTCGCGCATCTTCCTTATATGATCACCGTCAGATCACTTCCCTCCAGATCGACGGCTTGTATCGATATCGCACAGGGTCCTCAGTCGAGAGTTAATGCGCAATGGCGCGTAGTGAGAGTGGTTTTGACAACTTGCTCTGGGACACACATCGTTCGTCCTGTGGAATCACTCCCAACTCCTCAAATATCGACCACCGTGTAAAGGTGGTGTGATGAAAACCATAAACTGCTGTCACTGTTCATCTGGTCATGGTTCCGCCCTTTTGGCTCGGGGTTCCACCTAACTCCGCGTTCCGCTACCGGGTTCCGTCTTCCGAGTTCCGCTTAGCTTTCGCATACAACACTAACTCGTGGTTCCAATATGGTTCAATGATACTACTCAACTGTTATCATTATAATGAATCTCCATTGTAGTTAAATCTCATTCATATCAATCGAACTACGCCGTCAATCTATTTTCACGATCTCTGCAATGTGATACTCCAAGAACACTACACACACATTGAAATTTTCATCTACTCACTTCCACAGTAATGTACATTCACCATAAAATACATAATTTCTTCATAAAATAGATTATATGAATCCAGCCCAAATTCGTAACATATCAATTCAATTTAATACTTCAACCCAGAAGTTTTAAACTTGACTTCACCAATATCGACCACAAAACCTCTACACATAAATTCATTCAGAGCATTTCCCATACAATTATTACTGTGCCATCACCTCATTTCACAGTTTCCTTTGCGGGTTCACTGTGTTATGACTGTAATTTCCTTAGTATATATATAACCTCACACACTATACTCCACAGTAAATCCATGTACAGAGTTAATCATAATTTCACATAGGAGCCATTTATACTTCGAATTACAGAGTCTCACCATACCCATGCAATGTTGAACACTTAAAGATACCCACTCTGCACCATGAATAGTTTTCTGCTTCTTTGCTATCCTCTTCTCCTTGACTGATGCTTCTCCAAATGGGTTTTTAGTCTCAATATATGAATCTTTGTAGAAAAAAGGCTTTAGAGAAAAATCCACGATGACCTGTTATAAGTAGCGAAATCCTTACATGAGGAGGATATGAGGGTCACAATTTATATAAATTCTTAGGTTGAGAGGGTCTTCAACAAGTGAAAGTTGTAGGGATTTTAGGAGCTTAAATAATTATTAATTATTGACAATTCAATGAACAAAACCAATGATTAGTGTCATGCCACAACCCCATGGCGTTTTAGCCCACTAATTGGGGTTACTAACTTCAAACACGAATATCTCTCAAACCGTGAAGAATTACATGGCATGCCATATATCAACAAAAACATATCGACATGTAGAAACCATTCAAAATATCCTTGACTAGGAATAGAGTAATTTTTCAAGTAAAAATTCCTATGCAAGATCGGGGGAGCCCGTGGTGCTGCTTGCATTGACATCAATGACAACCACTGATCAACAGTCCGAACTGTAGTTTTCCCAGGACTGTGTTCCTTTGATTGAGACATATTTGAACCTATTACATTGATACTATCTTACTATCAACTCATCCAAATACTTCATAGAATTATGAGCTCTATGGATTGTACCTTGACACCAAAAATTCAGATAAAACCTGAATTCTTGATTATAGAAATGTGAGGAGCCTAGCCTCCTTTATATAGCAATTCATACATCCATTTAAGCCAACTTGAGCATCCGAATAGGTGTGTCTTTTTATGTGAACCGACATGCATGTTTCTTATCTTTGTTTGGATGTCGACTTCACAAGAGAGTCTGTGCTTGTCTTTGGAGGGCTTCTAGACACTTCTATAGATTAATATACATTTGACACGTGCTCAAGAAGAGCTCTTAATACATGAAATTGACTCTTTGACATTACATGATAAATCCTAATGCTCTCAAATCAGAGACAACTAAAATTAAAATCACTTGCTCATGAAACCCATGAAGCAAGTCTTAATAACAATTTTATTACATTATTGATACAAGTCATAATTATATGTCACTATAAATACCGAACCTAGTTACACTTTTCAACACTCCCTCTTAACTAGGGAGGTATTCATAATGGTACTTGGTAATTCTCAATCTGAAGAATTTCTCATAAGAAGAATCAGATTGGTAACCCATATGTATAACATCATATCAACCAGTCAACATCATAAGAGAGGCACATACATCCAATCAAATGCCTTTTTTTGCTTACCTCCCCACTGGAAGACCTGCTTCACACTTGTCAATGCATGCAATGGAGCTATGATAGAAGAGAAATTATAAATAAACTTTCTTCAATATTGGGTTGCTCCCAAAAAAATTCTTACCTTCGTTACTATTTTGGGCTTTGGCCAATTCAAAATGACATCAACCTTGGAGAGATCTATTTTCAATTCACCTCCTCTATAAATATGACCCAATACACTAAATAATTTTTTCCAAACTCACACTTTGACATATTTAAAAACAATTATTCTTTCTTCAAGACATCAAGTACCTTTTCGACATTTTGTTCATGATATTTACTTAAAATCAAGATGTTATCTAAGTATACTATCAAAAAATCATCTATAAATGGCCTCAATACATCATTCATCACACACATGAAGGTTGCAGGAGCATTACAAAGACCAAAAGGCATAACTAGCCATTCAAACAAACATTTCTTTTTTTTTATTGTTTTCTTCCATATGTCTCCTTCGGTAATTCTCATTTGATGATAGCCACTCCTTAAGTCAAACTTAGTAAATAACTTTTCATCTTTCAATTGATCAATTAAATCATCAATTTTAGGAAGTGGGTAATGGTTCTTTACTATAATATTGTTCAATGCATGAAATTCCACACACATGTGCCATGTTCCATCCTTCTTTGGAACCAAAAAAATAGATGACCTGCATGGTGAAGTACTTGGCCTGATGATCCCTTTGTCTAACAACTCTTGAATTTTCTTTTTAATTTCTGCACTTTCCATCACTAACATCCTATACATGCCAATGTTAGGAAGAGGACAATCTTGCTACAATTGTATTTCATTTTGGATTCCCCTATTGGGAGACAACCCTTTTGGTTCCTGAAACATCTCATTATATTGGTTAACAACCTCAATCAAATCATATTTCAATCTTGAGTCACAACCTTGAAAAAATTTATAATCAACATAATTCTTTTGGTTGACCATTAAAAGCATAAAATTCTTGCTAACGTTAATAAGTCTCTTCATTTGTCTGACATTCACAAGTGAAATATTTAGTTTCTGTCAATGTGCTCTAACAATGTACTCAATACCATATTTGAGAAATTGATACTTGTTTTCGTGGCGATTAAAAAATACCGTTCCTATCATAAATATATGGGCTTCCCAAAACAATACCAAAAATATCAAGTGAAACTACATCAAGTTCAACTTCATCAAGAAAGTTTGTTGTAATTGCAAATCTAAGTATGAATTTCCTAATCACTTTTAATTTTGCATTATTTCATATCCAACCTAAAGGATAAGGTCTTCAATGAGGAATGGTCTCTAAATTTAACTTCTTTACTAAGTCTTCGGAAATCAAATTTTCTTGTGAACCACTATCAAAGAGTGTATCAATTTTGGTATGCTTTGAAATAACTCGAATATTGAAAAGTTCAATTCTTGTTTTCTCATCTTGAGTATCATTAGGAAAACTTGAAGAGCCATTTCTTTCTATGTCCTTACCTTTCATTCCCATTGATGTGATCTTTTTTATCTCCTGAATCAAATCCTAAATCATGTTGTGTAGTTGCAGCTGTCTTTTGCTCCCCTTTATTGTTAAATATTTTTAGTTTCATCTTAGGATGAAGCTTCCAATAATGAGATTCATCATGACCCTCCTTGGAACAATGTTTCCATGTTAATTTTTCTCCTTCCTTCTTGAAGGATGCATTCTTCTTTCCTTTCCCTTTGAATTTATTGTTTCCTTTGTCTCCACTTTGAAATGGATTTTTTCTACCCTCTTGTGAAATGCTTTTCCCTCTTTCTTCAAGATGTGTTTCCTTAACAAAAACCTCATCTAAACTTGTATGATTAAACATAAGGATAGTATGCCTTAAATAACTGTGTAAACCCCCAATATATTTCAACAAAGGGTATTGTGATGAAAAATATACACCTAAAATTAGAGATCTTCTTCTAAAATCTTGGGTGTCACTTTGCACACTTTTACCTTTTAGTTTTCTAAAATTCTGCCAATCCATAATAGCCTTCTGCATATAAGCTAATGGATAAAATTGTCTTCTAAGTGCAATAATAAAATCTATCCAAGAGGTTGAGACCTTACCATGCTTTTTCATATCCTCTTGTGTTTTGGCTTCCCACCAAATCAAAGCAGCACTTTCCAACCTTAATGGAGCCAGCTGAATTTTTGTTTCATCATATTTTATGTTTTCAATCCTGCAATATGCTTCAATTTGACGAACCCAATTATCAATTTTTTCAGCGTAAACTTCACCGTTATACTTAGGCAATTCAAATTTAATATCAAGTTTCAATAAGAGAGTTTTACCATGACCCTTTGTGGTATGTGGAGGCATTTGAGTAAAGGTTGTGGTGGAAGAGGATGAAGATGAAGGCAAGAATGGAGGTGAGGATGATGGTGTAGAAGAGGGTGGTTTATCACCATTTCCTTTTGAAGGCTTGGAACTCTCACCCTGCAATCTTGAATTTATCTCTTCATAGAGAACTTTCACCATTTCAGTCATGTCAAATAATTATTTTCTAAAATTATTTTCATCCTTTGAAATATTATCAACTCCTCCTTCATGATACATGCTTACTGAAGCTTCAGGTACAACTTGAGGTGAAACTTGTGGTGGAGATTGTGGAAAATGTGCTCTCCTTGTCCTTGTCCCAAATTGAGAACCTACACCCACAATCTTTCCTTCTCCTCTCTTGAGCTTCAACCGTGTAAGCATGGGAAACACTTGCAAACAATTAAATCCTTACTGCAGCAAAGAAAACCAGTGCTTTGATAGAAAATTTGATCTAAATGTGTATGTGCTTGAGGATTGTATAAATTGCAAGTAAATTGAATGAGTTTTTGAGGTACTTAAATTAAATTATTTAACACATTTAAACATGAATTTAACTCATTAATTTCATAAATAACAAAGAAACAAAGCCATAACAATAAACGCAAAACAATAAGTGATGAAGGATTTCACCCCTCTTTGACTACGTCTCCTGGTCCAGCTTCCAATGCTTGGCCCTCTTTCATTATGCTCATAAAATGGTGATTACAATGAGTTAAAGTACTCAGATGGATTCAAAGCCTTCTCCAACAACTTCAGAGCTATAAAAAATTCATGTGTAGCCTCTTTCTGCTCCCAAAATGACCAAAACCTGAGAAAGGTATGCGTCCTTCTCTCTTTTCCCAAATTCTGCAGCTAAAATCCCCACAATTCGGCCCAAACCTCGCACGAGCTCCTTGAGCATGGAAACTGCCCTCCAAACCTGGAAATATTCCTAATTAGTGGGAGATTTTGTAGGACCGATAAGTAGGCCATTAAGGTCCCTGAAATATGTGTGCACCTGATCACATTGGGCCCATAGGACCCTGGGCTCACGCCCTCTGCTAGCAGTCATCCTAGAATTTTTGGCTAATCACGGACCTCGTCCACATGTCGGTAGTTAGGAGGCATGTTTATGCTGGAGGTAACGGTTAGTGGTGTGGTGGTTACGGTTGGTGGTCTGTTCATATGGCGGTTCCACCATAGGTTACATTTAACACCACGGGGGTGGCCTAGGGCCTATCCCCCGACCCATATTAAACATTAAATATGGTTTAAAAGAATAACATAATAAGAACTTGTGTAGTGGTGTGTTGGTTAGATTGTTGGTTTTTGTTGTGGAGGTTCAGTGGTCGAACCTAGTGGAGTCTCATTCAGACTTGCCCAAAAATTTTGGTGGCCCCCATGCTGCCACGTGGTGGCCTCTAGTTGGGCCACATGGCAGCTTGTGGTTGGCCACAAAAAAAAAACTAACAAACAATAAAAATTGACCCATTCAACACCAATAGGATAATTCCACTTGTCATGCTATGATTATCTCCTTAAGCCTAGTAAACCTTGCATATTCAGCAGGCCTAGTCAGCTATACAAACTGATGACTGGGCAGCCTGCACAATTTTTGCCAAAATTTTCTTGTTTGGGAAAATGAACCAAACTCATTTCTGGGAGCATACGGTGTTATTTTTTCGTGAAACAAATTGCGTCAGATTCTGAATGACAAGATATACGCAAGTGCATAGGTTTTGATCCATTCCAACAAATGTCATTTCTGGGCATATTTTTTAGCACCATATCGCTTCTAGACACTTCTATAGACTAATATTCATTCGACACTCTTCATAAATGACATTAATTATTTGAATTTACATGATAAATTATAATTCTCTCAAATGAGAGCCTACTAAAAATAAAATCACTTGCTCGTGAAACCCATGAAACAAGTCTTAATAACAGTTTTATTACAACATTTATACAAGTCATAATTACATGTCATTATGAAGACCAAACCTAGTTACACTTTTCAACAAATCTAAATCATAATAAAATCCCATTTTCCCCAACATAAATCCCCATAGAAGAACTTGAATTGATCAAAGGAAAGAAATTATTAAAGTTCTTGGAACATATATTTAGTTAATTTGAACAAAAATTTAAATTAAGGCTTTCCCTCCAATTTCTAAAGTCGAATCACGCAAGTGACGTGATATTTTCAACTATAGAAGCATCTATATATTGTCTCTCCTATTCTCTATATGTCTCATGGATTTCAATGGATTGAAGATGTCTATGTAGAAGCACATTATTTATTATAGTTCCCTACTCTAGTTGACTGACAGTGATATGAATTTTAACTTTTTTTAGCCCTATGGCCCACAATTTATTCTTTGAGGAACTCAGGTTGAGGATCTAGACACATGGCTCTATTATTAGTGGATTTTATGGTTATGTATGTTCTTTATTGATACTATGATGATGATATAATTAATGGTTATGCATATTCTCTATTGATATTACAATGATGATAGAATTAATGGTTGTGTATGTTCTTTATTTATGTTACGATGATGATAGATTTGATGGATATGTATGCTTCCCATTGATGTTATGATTATGATAACCATGATGGATGTGTCCCCTATGCTAGCTACTTACATTAGTTCTGGTTCACAATGAACAATGATGTGAATGAATAGGTCATGTTGATGATGTTATTATGAGAATGAATAACACTGAAAAAATTTGTTACTGATGATTATTGAGTATGACAAGAAACAACCAGAGGCACTCGCATATGATGAGTTGATGATATCTAGTTTGATGGAAATTAATATTTTTTCTTTAAAATTCAAAGTATAGTTTGAAAACTGCTATATGCTTCCTTACGTTGATGATATATATTTAGTTTATAGAACATGTTAGTCTCTTGAATGAACAAAAACTCATATGTCGTTGATGGGTTTGTAAAATTGGATGGAACAACATTGGAGGGTGGGCGGTGTCTTGGTCACTACTAGCACTCATTACTGTTTCATCTCAGAGCAAGATGACTCACTTCATACAAAAATATTTTTGAGGTAAGTGATCCCAAATTTGGGTAAGCTCGAGGTTACTAGAAGGCGCATCAGAAGAGGTTATCGGTCACCCCATTAAGTCTCTCGTGTAATGGACAACATAAAGAATGATAAGCAGGGATAATATAGAGACTTATTAGTTAAATTCGATGAAAACTGAAATTAGAGGTAAGAAAAGGGGGATAAAGAAACCGACTGGGAGGAAGCAAAACCTTGTTGGGGTGAGAAAATACTATTCCCAAGGTATAATTAATTAATAATTTTTGGATATTCTATTCATTGAAGGTGACATGGGTGGGTGAATAATAATTTGGATTAATAAAAATAGGTAATTATGTGTGAGTATTCAAAATGTCACCTATGAAGTATCTTTTTTATAAAAGCCATGAGAAGGGCACTGCCCTATTGTTGGATGGAGGGAATATGTCATGTATGTCAATTCAAAACTGTAGTGAGTTTGATAAAATCGAGACATTGAAGTGGCGTTTGGGTGGGGATAATACCCTCTATCGACTAGTGAACTTGCTCACATTATGCAACCACATGTGCAACTCGAGGTCCGTGGGGAAGGAGATTTTATTGGAAGTAGGTTGAGGAGAGGTGGTGGGTAGGTGCTAATGGGTCCATTACCTTGAAAATGCATTTGAAGCGACATCCCTTGACCAGTGGTAACATCAGTCAGAATAGAAAAATATCTTGTCTCCTAGTGAAAGGTACATATGTTAGTTATGATCTTCTTTTATATGATTTCATTGTGCCTATAGTTAATAACATGTGAAATAGATGATATGTGAAATGCGGTAAAATTTATGTATGTTTGATGTAAGTGCTTAATATTTCTGAGTTTCCAATGTTGGATGCTTATGGTTTTATTCCTACTTTACTGTATTATTCTTTAAAAAAAACGTATAGCATAGGGTTAGTCCCTACACTATAGGGTTGGTCCTTACACTTGGTATCAGAGCCTAGGTTCAACCTCTAGGACCTATGGACCCTTTGAAACTTAATTTTCATGAGTGTCACAATGAATTATTGTTAATACATAAATTCTCGTAAAAATAAATAAAGAAAATAAAAATTTTCATATTAAAAAAAAAAAACAAAAAAAAATATGACAATCTCATCAACAGTGTAAAAATGGATAGTGTTATTGTTGGGCATTAAACCACATCGCTTCAACTTTGTATGAGCTTTATCAATCCCAGGGGTCTTTTGAAAGCTCTAGGTTATCGTTCCTAGTAAACGATTCATTTTCTACATCAGTCATCTCTATGGCTGAAAATATAATCGTAATTGTCTTCATATTGGTTATCAATCTATGCTTTGGTGGAAGAAAAAGACTAGGAGAAACTAGAAAAACAACTTCAGCAAGTTGCATAAGAATATGTGAAATCTATTGTGGACCACATGGGCCATGGGTTTCATAATGTTGACAATCTAAAGTTTGTACAACTACTGGAGAGACATGAGGGATATCATTCCTTAGATTCCACTATGTGAAGACTTCATGTCGAATTTAAGGCAGTCTCTAAAATTGCATCACGTCAAAAATATTTTTATTTCTCTGGGTTATGATGAGAATGGTTTTTTTGCCAACAAGGTGAAGGAAAGCACTGGTAATGTCATTTACAACATGTGCTCCAATGCCCTTGCACTAAATTCTAGGGACCATTTTGTTAAAAACCTACCATAGTACAAGGTAATTTGCTTACACAAATATCTAAAAACACCCCTTTTATAGAGTGCGTTGTGTTTCTTTATTTGTATTTGAAAAGGTCCCAACTCTTTTCATATTTAGGCTTACACTATGCAGTTATCACTCTTTTCCCCATTGAAGGGATTGCTATCATCTACCTCTGATTCTTTGTGATGATCTTACATTTTACTCCTATGATGACCCTTACTGAAAGCATCTAAGACCTGGGACCACTCCTTTCTTACATAGCCATGATAGCAGTCTTCTTCAATAAAAATGTAGGCAACTCTATATTCAATATTACCATTCCCGGCTACATAAATCATCTCTTTAGTTTCCACTTCACAAGGTGTATGAAATGGAGTTGTCTCAGGATCATCAATTTTCAAATAACTTGGCGAGTCATCAAAGTGATGAACTTTGAGTATGCCCTTATTTTGATTAATCTTCAAATGCCACTTGGAGCTTCCCTCGGTGATATTACGTGCATTTTCCAGGGTACCAGAGTTTCTATCAAATTGATTTCCTATCAAATGAAATTCAAGAAGACATGCACACTCAAGATGATGCTTAGCCCCAACCCAACATTTTCTTTGTTGATAAATATTTGAAATTCACCTTAGTTACAAGAACTTGGGCCATTGAATGATGTATTCAATTGATCATGTCCATATATGCCATCTGAAATATCTTTTCCTCTTGAGCACATATTCTGCAATTGTACATTATATGTCAACGATACATAAAAATTATTTGATTTTCCTCTAGATTCATCTGAAATTACCATGGGTTGTTCTTCACAAGTGGAATTGGAGGTTGAAAATAGATTTTTCGGTAATTTATCCACGTGGTGAGTGAAATAGTAGATCTGGGCATGCAAACTTTACTTATCTATGATTTGATATCCACCATGCGATTTCATATTTAATTCACTGAGATTTGGTATTTCATCATGCAATTTCATATTCACCATGCGATTTCATAATTAATTCATGGTGATTTGATATTTACGTGCATGAAAACATTATTTGGTTTTATAAACATTGTAATGGCCAATTGAGCTACCCTGCGGGCTCAATGTTTTCATTATTTTAATGAGTTTTAACCACTTTGATATAAAATTTTAATAACATCGTCGTGTGTGATATATGTTTTCATTACTTGAATGAATGGTAAATTGCATTTAACTTTGATTTTAATAATAAATTCATGTTTTTGGTTGTTTTTTTAGTTTGACTCACAAAAGTTTTAACCTTAATTTTAATAACATTGTGATCACCAATTAAACTACCCAATGTTTTATGTCTTGATTATTTAAATAAATTCTAAAGTGCATTTTATTTTAAAGACTTATGCATATTTTTAAGTCTTATGCATTTTATAAAACACACAAAAGAAATTTGTTTTATATGGATATATGTTAAGTTAATTGCACATTTCAATAATTATAATAATTCTCTCAAAATAATTATAATTCATAATTATTTTGTAAATTATGAGATGCCCATCATTTTTTTATTGTTAAGATAGAAAATCTTGCAATCCAACATAGTGATGGAAGGCATACAAATAGTTTGAAAATAAAGATGAATATGACGTATATCATCAAGTCATTATTGTATTTTGAACTGATTAAACTTTCAAAAATAATAGCTCATTAAAAGGGACAGTAAAAGGAGGTAGTTTGTAAGGGAGGAGTAAAAGAGAATCTAACAACTTCAAGAAGAGGAAAAACTTACCTCAATAATTTTACTACCTAAACTTGATCAACAACTTGCATAATTTTTTCTAGGCATTACCATTATAAATCACAATATTCACATGTCCACTTCAATCTAAATTTATGCAAAGAATTTCATAAATAATGGTGGGAAAAAAATCTTGGTAGATCTACCTATTTACTAGAAGGGAATAATGTCACAAGTAACTCCTGCACTAGTGCCATTCCAACCTTCTAAATTAATGGTTGTATTAGTTTAATGTTCTCATCATCATTACAATAATTTAATTATTTAAATAATTTCCATATAATTAATGGAGCTATTATTATATATTCTTGCTTTATTAATACTTGATCGTAAAAGATTTATATACTAAGGTATAACATTGTATCATACCATACAATTTTAACTATACAAGAACTTATATATAAATATTTTTAATGTAGTCCTAAATTATCCATTGTTTGGAATTGGCATCCCTATCCAATATGCATGTAATTTAATATTTACCCTTTTCTTGATAATTACCATATTTTAGTCGTATATTATATAACACAATATTTATTTGTGCTTATTGTTAATATTAGAGTTGTACTTCCATTATCGAAATCATTAAACATTAGAAACTTATTCTCTCTCTCTTTACCAATGACAATCTCAAAGTATGTTATGATAATGCTATCAACAACCTCTATAATTTACATGACATAATATATTCTAAGACACTATGATGAGTTATATTGATTGTATCCCTATGATTAAATATTATAGAAGGTTCGAAATTGATAGGTGAATTAAATCATCAAGAACTTATAAATTCATAAATTGTTCCTTTGGAAGTATATAATAATAAAAATAAATTATAGAACCTCTCATATTGGTTATAAATTTTACTGATTGGATTTATCTTATAAGGAAAATCATGTTAAATTTTGGCAAGATTCATTGGTGAACCATGGTTAGAAGAAGCACAAGAAGGAGTGGGGCACTAGAGGGCGCAACGTGACATCACCAAAACAACCAACTCTTGCCACCCCACCCAATGATGGGGAAAACATCACAACACAAGAAAAAATACCAACTACAGAAGTGTTGAACTTAATGATATCATTCTAGCAGATGTCTGAGGCATTAATAAACCGTCTGGAACACCAGAGCATGGAGGACTGGTCATACAAAATGAAGTACCCCAAAACACTACAAGAAATGATGTACGTCGAGATTTGGAAAAAGGTAAAATTTCCAAAGTTTTGGGGGTCCACGAATGGTCAATTTGCAGAGGCATGGTTAGAAAGCATGGCTATGTGCTTTACCCTGAGAGATTGCACCTCAAACATGAATTCCAGGATGGGTATATTCCAATTAAAGGGAAACACACTACTTTGATGGAAGACATTATTACCCCAATTAGGGATGGATATCTCAGAAATAGCTTGGGAATTGGTTGAAGAAAATTTTAGATAACGCTACCTATCAGAGGAGTTCATTGAGAGGAAATTAAATAAATTCAATGAATTAAAGCAAGGGAGTCACTCAGTACCTGAGTACAAGGCTCGTTTCATGGAATTACTCCGTTATGCCCCTCACTTAAACACAAAAAGGATCAAGGTGAACACATTTGTGTATGGACTAAATGGTACCATTCAGGTTAAGGCTAGGATCTTAATGACTCGCACCTTGCACGAGACAGTTCAGTGGGTGATCATCGCAGAGGAGGAGATCATGAATAGTGGACCTAGTAAGACAACCAAGCCCATAGGATCAGGAGTACCATTAGGGGAATTTTGAGGTCTAAAATGGGACTCGTAAGAAAAATGTACAACCAAAATAAAATTTATAAGAACCAATAGGATTCAATATGATGATGTCAACCATGGGGGATGATTCAACATTTTTTAATTAAAAGGGTAAAAAGATTAAAAAATATTAAAATAATAAAACTACTTTTTCAACTCGTATTTTCAACTTATCTCCCAAAGTTTTTACTCAAATTTCGAGCGGGAGTACTCATTATATGAAAAAATTAATTCCTCATCCAAGGAGTACCCATTTTGCATACTTTCGATGGAACCTGCTACACGAAAAATGATAAATACATGAAAAATGTGATTGCAATCACATTTTTCATGTAGCAGAGTCCATCAAAAATATGCAACATGGGTACTCCTTGGATGAGGAATTAAATTTTGCATCCAACAAGTATTCCCGCTCGAAATTTGAGTAAAAAATTTGGGATTTAAGTTGAAAATACGAGTTGAAAAAGTAGTTTTTTTCTTTTTTCCCTCTAAAATTTGATGATGTAATCAAATATTATTTTATTATTTCCACTATTATTTCATAATTTCCTTAGGAGGCCCATTTTAGACCTCAAAATTCCCCTAATTCCAGTGGAAATAGTGTGGAACATAGAAATTTTCAAAGGGGTCATGTGCTCAATCATCAAAAGTGGTCAACGGGAAATCAAAGAACGCCATATAGGCATACAACTCAACAGCTGCACAAGGACCCTCAAAAAAATCGTCAACAACAACATCGCCGTCCTATGCGACAACACCAAGTCACACCACCTTAACATTGATCCCAACAGTCTAGCTCTTTCCAGTAGAGTTCCAAGCCAACTCCCAGTTCAGTCATTAGTAGGATCCAAGCTCCTAAGAGGGGGTGTTAGACTTGTGAAGGTCCTCAATACGAGAGGGATTGCCCTAAAAAGACAAGTAATACCAACTCAACTCATAAAGAAGCTACAACGGGGGATCTATGGAAGGCTCATCACATCCATGCAATGGTGAACAATCGTCAGGTCGAACACCAATCCACTGTGTTGGAAACCTCAAGTAATATTGATGGTATAATTTTTTTCATTTTAATAGATCCAGGAGCTATTGATTCTTGCATTATCAAGGATTAAACATAAAAAAATTTCACAACATGATTTTAGACATGTAGAAATGGCATGTGGTATGAAAAGAAATGTAGTAAGGATGGTAAAGGATTGTGAGGTGTAACTGGATGTATGTAAGACCAAGGTATCTTTGTACTCTACGATATTAGGATTCTATGACGTAGTTATAAGAATGGATTGGTTGGAACAACTTGAGGCACTCCTAGACTACAAAGACAAGGTGCTAAATTTCACAGATGATGATGGAAAAAGAAAATCATTGAGGGGAAAGAACCAAGGGGTGTCCCTGAGGTTCATCTCCTCCATGCAGCTAATGAAAAGTAGATGAAAGGGATGTCGAATGTTCATAGTGGTAGCTCTAAATGATGAGGGTGATTCTAAAAACCTTGATAAACATCCAATTCTTGTTGAATTCAAGGATGCATTTACTGAAGAACTGCCTAGGATACCCCCAAAAAGGGAAATTGATTTCATCGTCGACCTTAAACCAAACAATGAGCCTATTTCAAAGGCACCCTATTGTATGTCAGCTCCAGAGTTAAAGGAATTTCAATCCAATTAAAGGAGTTATTGGACTTGGGGTTCATACGACCCAACATATCTCCATGGGGAGCTCCTGTGATTTTCGTTAAGAAGAAGGATGGGTCTTGGTGACTGTGCATTAACTACTACCAGTTGAATATAATGAAGATAAAAAAATCAATACCCTTTACCAAGGATAGATGAATTTTTTGATCAAATGAGGGGGGAAATTGTGTTTTAAAAAATAGATCTGAGGTCAGGATATCATCGGTTGAGAATCAAGGAAGAAGATATCTCGAAGACAGCCTTTAAGACAAGATTTTGGCATTATGAACTTGTAGTTTTACCCTTCGGACTAACAAATTCCCCACGTGTTTTCATGAGTTTTATGAATGGAATATTTTGGGATTACTTAAAAAAATTTGTACAAGTCTTTATCGCTGACATTTTGATATACTTGTTGGGCTTCAGAAATGTCATATTTCATCCACCTTTCCCTTCACTATTCCTTACATTTCATCATCCCATTAACCTTTCATTATATCACTTTCATAAATACATTTGGGTTTCACCTTCCTATTTTCCACTTTATTCATTTTTGTATTATAAGTGAATTTATGATTAAATATTAGAAAATATACATGTTTTTATATATATCTCAAGAATGTGTGAGCTTTGTAATGTGTAGGAGAAATGTGAAGGATTAATTCTAAACTTCTGGAATATCTCCTCCACCATACTAAGGAGATAATTATTCAAGCCTATTCCTAAGGAGAAGATCATGGAGGATTTGGTTGGCATGTCTTATTCAAGATATGTGAGAGATGTGTGGAGGATTCAAAGGGATCATGTCTTGTAATAATGGGAAAGTAGTTGAGAGTGGTTGAATGAGATGGTTAGATTCTTCATGTATATAAGAGAGTGCTCTCTCTTCATTTTGATTAGCTCAGGAATTCATAAGTTCATTAGTTCAAGAGTTCATTAGTTTTTGAGTTTGGAGAGATAGTCTTGTAATTAGGAGAAAGGGGATTCTTAACTGTGATTCATATTCTTTTATTGTATGCTTTCATGGTTTGTCATTTGATTCTGGTAATGTAATTTGAGATAGCTTTATTGTTGTGAGCTCACATATGTTGTTTGTCATTCAGCTCTTCACATGTTGTATTGCTTTTCCTTTATGCAATTTCCTGCTTTCATAGATTAATTTGATTTCAGCAATTTGGATTAGATTAGTTCCACTTCGGTCCTGCATATATAGTGCATGTGCTTCGTAAGCCTACAAACCTCGGATTGAAAAATTAAATGGTTGGGAAAGTACTACAACAGAATTAAAACGACAATAGTTTCACCCAACATTTTGGCGCCGTTGTCGGGGAAGCACGATGGATTGAAGTTCAGTTTGATTTTTCATGCAAGTGTGTTTTAACATGTTCCTAACTCCGAGGTGACAGTGTTGTAAGACGTGGGGAACAGCCTATGCATCGTTCGACATACTGTAACGGGCTTGACCTCATATGGGTCAGGACATGTAGGTGTGACGGATATCAGGAAACAGGTGCTGAAGATTCCTGCTTTGAGGAATAGGGTCCTGTTCTCCATTGATTAATATTCTTTTTCTGCAGAGTGACTGATATCAGGAAACAGGTGCTGAAGATTCCTGCTTGGAGGAATAGGGTCCTGTTCTCTGTTATGGTTGATTGATCTTCTTTCCTGCAAGTGTGTTTGATTTCCGCAACTGTGAAGAGTGTTTTTTTATCTGTTTCAGCATGAGTGCTTTTATTTATGAAAGTAGTTTATTTTCATTTAAGCTTTTTAGATTTAAGTTTTGGGTGCAGTAAGAATCCCTTTTTCAACATGATTTAACAATGAGTGTCAGCTTGGAACTACTCACTCAGATCCTAGTAGAAGTCGGGATCTCCTCTTCCTTGGAAGAAGAGATCTTGACAAGAATTAAATGTTCAACTACTCCCCAAGAAACAAACGAAGATTCAACATCTGAAGAATCCTGCACATCTGATGGCGAACAATCATTCAAACAGGAGATCGAGGAAGAAGAAGAGGAGCTACAACATGATCTAAGTAAGAAAAATTGTGCCTATCAAAGCTTTATCGAACAATGGTTCCAGGTAAGTACTCGATTAGATTCGTTTTTTTATTTTTATTTAGTTGATTTACAGTTTCAGCAATTAAACTCATTCACGCTGGAATATTTTCATTTTTCAGTTGAACAATTGCTATTGAATATATTGCTGTTACTGCTACGTGAATGGCTTCATTGGAAATTTAATTACACGTAACTAATTTTTAAAATTCTAATTAGTATAGAGTAGGCAGGCTTTGCTTTCATTCTCAATTTCGCTTTTCCTAGAATAAGTATGCTCTCCTCTGCGCTTAGTGCGATCTCGAGGATCAGAAAATAAAAATGATCTAGATTAATTTCAGGAATTTAAAAAAAAAAAAAAAAATTGCAATATGCCTAATCGATTAATTTGCAAATCATTTTTTTTCTTTTCTCCATTTGCGAAATTTTTTTTTTTAATAAACCATGAATTGAGGCTGAATAAAAACAAACTGAGGTCGCTGAAACTGTGTTTAGCAGTTGCTGAAACTGTGTCTAGCGCTTTTATAACAGTGGCTAAAACTGTGTCTAGCAGTTGCTGAAACTGTGTCTAGCGCTTTTATAACAGTGGCTGATACTGTGTCTAGCACTTTTATAACAGTGGCTGAAACTGTGTCTAGTGTTTTATCTGAACAGTTGCTGAAACTGTGTTTTCTGGGCATACTAAAATCTGCAGCAAGTAATTAGATGATCAAACCTGCAAAAACAATTGAATCAGAAATTTACCAGGTTCATCATTTCACTAAAATAACTGTGAGTTTCATTGGAATTGCAAGTTGTAGCGATGCCATCCCTCTGTCCACTATTCATAAACCTACAACTAGCAACAACAAACCAAATCGATAAGCAGCAAACAAATGAAACCGCAATAAAATAAAAGATAATTCTCATTGTTTGCATATTTTGAACGCTGGAATTTTCTCCCATGATTAATTCTCACACCTAATTTGGGATACTATGCGGGTGATGATTGAAAAATATTGGCCAAAATCCACGGGTTGTTACACTATCTTTGGCATTTCAAGATAATAGGAACTAAATTCCATCAATATCACTGCCATATAACTATTTTTATGGATTTGTTTTCTTGAATTTTCCATCTATGGCATACTTTATCGAGATTAAATGATTATGCGGTTGCTTATTAATGGATTCCTTCTTTACTGGCTACGATTTTTTCTCCATTGCTTATCTGGAACGATAGCTTTCACTGGTGACTTTCTATACAGTGTCAAAAATAACATAGATCTATCAATGATCCACGCAAGATTTGCAAGCGCCTTGTAAACACATGCACTTACGAAAGCTGGTGGGAACATGGAATATGCATGCGCTTCAACGCATTGATAGTAATCAGTTGACTCAGCCTGAAGTTAGTGATTTTGGGAAGAGTGGAGATGTTCCTGGAAAATTTCCATCATACAGAGATGCAGGTAAAACAAACTTTTGGTTGTGAGCATTATAAGAAGAACTGTAAACTCCTTGCAGCTTGTTGCGGAAAGCTATTCACCTGCAGATTTTGTCATGACAAAGTCAACAACCATATAATGGACAGCAGGGAAACAAAAGAGATGATGTGCATGAAGTGCTGTTGCATCCAACCTGTTGCGTCAAGCTGTACTTCTTCCTCTTGCAAAGAGTTGCCAATGGCAAGATATTTCTATGGTATATGCAAATTCTTTGATGATGAAAGGAAAGTATACCACTGTCCTTTTTGTAACTTATGTCGTGTTGGGCAGGGGCTTGGTATTGATTACTTCCATTGCATGAATTGTAATGCGTGCATATCAAAGACTCTCACTACACAACTGCGTGCATGAATTGTAATTGTAATGCGTGCATGTCATGATAAGGTTTTCGAAGCAAACTGCCCTGTTTGTCATGAGTTTATTTTTACATCTACTGACCCAGTCAAAGCCCTTCGTTGCGGACATGTAATGCATTCAGCGAGTTTCGAGGCATATACTTGCAGTCATTATACATGCCCGATCTGTAGCAAGTCATTGGGAAACATAACTGTGTATTTTGGAATGCTTGATGCTTTACTGGCTGCTGAGACACTTCCAGAAGAACACCAAGAGCAAACGCAGTTAAGATATCTCGATCCCAAGCAAATGCAAGCACACAGAAAGCATCCAACAATCATTGGAAAAGCATTATCAAGAGCCTAACCAATCTTCTCCAAACTATGCGTGGAAATTATGTCCCATGTATTCTTGTTCGTAAGGTTTTTGCCCAGATATTTGCGTACATCAATGTTCAGCTTTTCAACAACCTCCTTTTACGGCGTGAATGCTGCTCATTTAGCAATGGAGAATATGTAAAAGCAGGGTTGGCTGAACTAGAACTTTGGTGCTGTGAAGCAAAAGAAGAGTATGCAGGCTCAGCTTGGGATGCACTCAAGCATATTAGACAAGCAGTGGGATTTTTGGTTATACATCAAAAGCCAAAGAAATATTTGGATGAAATTTCCCACAATCTATGTCCGGTTTTAAACACACAACAATTGTATAGAATCAGTACCATGTGCTGGGATGATAAATATGGCACACACAGTGTGTCTCCATATGTTATTGCAAACATGAAAAGAAGGTCCTCGTATTGGCTTCGACTCTTCTTTTTCTTTTCTTCTGGGCCAACTGTTTTCTATCTTCCCGGCGTCGCACCCCAAGATTTCAACAAGGGGGATAAGCTACAAGTGAAAGTGAACAAGTTGACTTCCATAAAGACTCAGCTTCCTTACGAGTACTATTCTCTGAAATACTGCCCCCCAAATAAGATTTTCGACGTCTCTGAAAACCTTGGAGAAGTTCTCCGGGGCGATCGCATTGAAAACTCGCCTTATGTGTTCGAAATGAGAGAAAGTAGACTTTGCAATTTTGTTTGCAAGATTAAGCCGGATGCAAAGGCTGTAAAGGACTTCAAGGAGAAGATTGATGATGAATATCATGTTAATATGATTCTGGATAATCTACCTGTAGCAGTAGCCAGACAGAGGTCTGATGGAAATAGTCTTACTACATATGAGCATGGCTTCCGGGTTGGCTTCAAAGCAAGCTACACAGGGAGTTCAGAAGAGAGGCACTTCATCCATAATCATTTGAATTTTATCATGATGTATCATAAGGATGTTGAAACTGATTCTGCACGCATAGTTGGATTTGAAGTTACACCATTCAGTGTGAAGCACGAGTATGAACAACCATGGGATAATGACAAACCGCGTTTGACAACTTGTGATCCAAATACCAAGCATACAGTGTCAAGTTCTGAGATTCCCCAAGAAGTTGTGTGTTGATGGCAGAAGATTCAAATGATGCTATTGGAAATTCGTTCTTGTTGGATGACGACTTCGGTATACCATTCTCTGTGGATGACATCTCGAAAGTCTATGCAAGAAACAGATTTGTCAGATATCAATCAACCATCTCAACTTCTTGAGAATTCAGCTTTTCGTTTCTTGTTACCATGTAATCTGTAATACAGAAGGTTGTAGATGCAATGATTGACAAGTTAACTGGTGCAATATTTTTGTTCCACTTAGTTGTAGTCGTGATTCTGGGTGTGCTGGAAATGTTTGGAAAGCCTCCGAAGCACGAAAGAAATAATATGTGCAATATCCGAAAGAAGGACCTTGGTACAACTTTATTGTCATTCCACTACGTTTCGAGCTTCTCTGCTCAATCATGATTCCTATCTC
Organism: Pinus albicaulis; assembly: GCA_034641835.2. Taxonomy (NCBI): domain Eukaryota; kingdom Viridiplantae; phylum Streptophyta; class Pinopsida; order Pinales; family Pinaceae; genus Pinus; species Pinus albicaulis. The sequence goes on along the minus strand of JAXQQM020081044.1, from coordinate 144,600 downwards.
TATTAAGGTATCTTTAGATCTAGTGAAGAGTTTATATGCAAATTTCATTGATTGGGATTTGCATATGTACGATGAAAAGAGTGATACTCCGGCACATGCAGCGAATACTGGGACAAATCGAGACCTCGGCCAAGTGGAGTATATTTTAATTGATAAAACTGGAACACTTACTGAAAATATGATGGTTTTCAGGCGATGCTGCATCAATGGTGTCTGCTATGGAAATGAAAGCGTTGATGCTCTAAAAGATTCTGATTTGGCTCGGGCTATTGCAAACAAGGTCCCTGAAGATGTTAAATTTCTCACAGTTATGGCGATTTGTAATACTGTTGTGCCTCTTAAAAGTGCTAGTGGTTCAATATCCTATAAATCACAGTCTCAGGAAGAGAATGCTGCCAAGCATTAAGATTGGAGAAGAATTTTTGATTCTTATGCTTACGCTGGATTTTATGCTGAAAACTGATTGTTTTCTCATGCTCACTATCTCCATTTTACACACTGCTTCATTAAACTCATGTTCATGATGGCAGGAAACTTAGGAACACTGATTGGATTATCAAATTGATGATTGTTACTGAATACTTAGGAACGATACAATTGAATGGTTTGAATATTCAACTATATCTGACGATGTACAGGTCCAATCTTGCAGAGAAGTAAGTGAAATTATTGCAGCAAATCGATGCGAATCATACTCCGCCAAACTTCCAATTGCTTGAATGAATTTAACGTTCCATCTAAGAAACTAAATCAGCAAGAAACTGAAGATTCGCTAGCACCAAGACACTGTTGCTATACTTTGCAAAGCATGCGAAAAAATGGAGATCTGACTTTAATTTTGCTTGTTTTGTTTCTCTTTTTGCCTTTAATTTCATGAAAATTGCAAATGGACTTTTTAATAAATTCCTGAAAACAATACGAATGCATGTATTTACGCTTAACACCAATTTGTTTTCTTGAAGTCACTTTGACAGCGATCGATGATGAAATCAGCACAGGCGACAGGTTAACACACAGTTTCTTTCTTTTGCTCGCATTTGTGCTTATTCTCGCATCTTATGTTTTACAATGCTCTCACGAAGTTTTCATATAGGATCTGTACTAAGTTTTTTTTCAGGTTTCGGACATGATCGCATTTTGCTGCTGAAGTGATTTTCAAAGATCACAGAACTTTGTGAGAAGCGTGCTTTCATAAACAGCTTGAAGGAGCTGTAACTCGCCATAAACATCATGATGTTTGCGCCTCTTGATGTTTGCTTTTACACAGTGACCATGTTGATACACCAACATTTCCACTTTTTCCATTATCCATGCAGTAACACTGTAACACTTCTCCTTCAAAGCTGATTGACCATCCTTGTGTTGAAGCCTATTTTCCATTACCTTATCTTTCACGACTTCATGCACAGTTATTTTTCTGAATCGCATACATTCCTTTATCCTTTTCAGTTTATTGCCTTCTAGTTTGCCTTCTGAATAAAACTGATCCCCTTTCCATAATTACATTGCCTTGCTTTCCTCGCCATGTTGATCTACACTGCTTGTCCGTGAGTTCTTTCCATTTATAGTCCTACCAAATCTCTTTGTACAAACTCGCGTTGACTGATGTGGGATTCCTTAAGGCCCACCTTTCAACAAGTCTTGCCCCATCAACCTCAGCACCTTATTTGGGAAATAGACTAGAGTTCCTTTTGGGTACCTTGAGACTTGCATGCCTTAATGGCAAGTTCTCTCGCTGACAATCATGGGAATACATCAATGTCCCTTGATCGTCAGATCTTGCAAATGGCTCGACGTCAACTCCTCTATTCGCATTTCGCAAGATGTACCCGGGTACCTTGGCACTCATTGACATCAATGGTGAGTTTGCCTCGCATTGGTTAACGGCATACATCAATGGCCGGTAATCCAATGATTTCTCTTCATGCTCGACATCAACACATTCTTTCGCATGATTAGATTTGTACCATCATTTTTGTAGCAGACGAAGACTATACACTTTTTCACGACTCCCTCAGTAGTTACCACAGCATGAATTCTGATCTATGAGAGTACCACAGTTCCACTTTCAGCCCTTATCTTTTCCATGATTCAACATCAGCAGTTCAGATTCCTTCATTTCCCAGGTTCCAGTTACAGCGACATCAGCATTCACAGTTACATTTTCATGATCCTGCTACAGACAAACTTTCTATGTTCGAGCAGTTACATCAGTTGCAGTTACAACAGTTGCAGCCACAGTCACATATTCTCTGATCTAGCAGTTACAGCAGTTACAGCTACGATACCAGTCACGTTTTCATGATTCAGCAGCAGCAGCAGCTACATTCCTATTGCATAGTTCATCATTCTTGGGTAAGTGGAAGTATGTTGTTTTCTAATCTTTAATCATGCAATTCCTTATATGTTGACTTGAATATTTTGGAAAATTCCCTCATCATGCTCCATTTCCTTTCATGACCCACGCCAAGTTGCATGAGGACATGCAACCAATTCAGTTGGGGGGGGGAACTATATTCACTACATATTCGCTACCATGATTCCATTTCTCCACCACTATCACTCCATTTTTTTTTATCTCATTTACCATTCACCAACATTTCTTTTCCAACAATACTTTGTTGCACTTTGTTTCACACGCATCAATATACATACTGGCATACTTCATGAATATTACAAAAGGGCTTTCTTATGCACATTGACAACTTATGATTTCCAGTCAGTGTTTACATTATTATTGCAGCAAGAGAACATGAAATGAAATGAATGTTGTTAACACAAGAACCAACATTCTTTGTATTAATGGTTGTCACACAAGAACCAACCATAAGAAAAGAGAACAGAAAATGAAATGAATGTTGTTAACACAAGAACCAACATTCTTTGTATTCATGGTTGTCACACAAGAACCAACCATAAGAAAATGAAAGTTGTTACTCATGCCCTACACATATCCTGGAAACATTCATTATTAAAAAGACATCATCATGTAAAGCCAAAGTTCAGATGCCAAAGAGATTCATGCATGGTTGCATGAGGACATGCAACAAGTTCAGTTGGGGGGGATGTTGGGCTTCAGAAATGTCGTATTTCATCCACCTTTCCCTTCACTATTCCTTACATTTCATCATCCCATTAACCTTTCATTATATCACTTTCATAAATACATTTGGGTTTCACCTTCCTATTTTCCATTTTATTCATTTTTGTATTATAAGTGAATTTATGATTAAATATTAGAAAATATACATGTTTTAATATATATCTCAAGAATGTGTGAGCTTTGTAATGTGTAGGAAAAATGTGAAGGATTAATTATAAACTTCTAGAATATCTCCTCCACCATATTAAGGAGATAATTATTCAAGCCTATTCCTAAGGAGAAGATCATGGAGGATTTGGTTGGCATGTCTTATTCAAGATATGTGAGAGATGTGTGGAGGATTCAAAGGGATCATGTCTTGTAATAATGGGAAAGTAGTTGAGAGTGGTTGAATGAGATGGTTAGCTTCTTCATGTATATAAGAGAGTGCTCTCTCTTCATTTTGATTAGCTCAGGAATTCATAAGTTCATTAGTTCAGGAGTTCATTAGTTTTTGAGTTTGGAGAGATAGTCTTGTAATTAGGAGAAAGGGGATTCTTAACTGTGATTCATATTCTTTTATTGTATGCTTGCATGGTTTGTCATTTGATTCTTGTAATGTAATTTTAGATAGCTTTATTGTTGTGAGCTCACATATGTTGTTTGTCATTCAACTCTTCACATGTTGTATTGCTTTTCCTTTATGCAATTTCCTGCTTTCCTAGATTAATTTGATTTCAGCAATTTAGATTAGATTAGTTCCACTTCGGTCCTGCATATATAGTGCATGTGCTTCGTAAGTCTACGAACCTCGGATTGACAAATTAAATGGTTGGGAAAGTACTACAGCGGAATTAAACGACAATAGTTTCACCCAACAATACTCAAAGACCCTATAAGAGCATGACTAACACTTGAGGATAGTTCTACAATGTCTTAGAGAAAACCAATTATACGGGAAGTTGTCAAAGTGTTTCTTCATATAGATAGTTTCTTCATCCTTTTCCAAAGAGTTGCCATCAAGGACAATCAATTTAATATTATAGAACACAAGAAACATATTTCCAACAATATCCCCCTTTGGACTTGATGGAAAACATAATCATTAAAACATTAGGAATCTATATTCAACCATACTTAGAATTCTCCCCCTTTGACATCAAGGGAAAAGGGCAGATCAACATCCCTTGTACAGAAATTACCCTACTCCCCCTGAGTTCATGCTTGAATATTCAGACATATTTTTCAATGAAGTACATGACTTTTCAACCGAGTATGACCTTTCCTATCACCAATTACTCATACTTGCATCAATGATCCAACTAAGTGGATTTACATATTTGACTCAGCTACCCAACCATGTGGGTGTACAAATTTTGACTGAACTACCCAACCAAGTGGGTTTACAAATTGGAACAAGACTGAATATAACAATTTACATCATAGATCTCAACATGACCTTTTCATCAAATGACTTTTTATAAACAAGACCAATGAATCTCAATCATGAGATCAGACCACAGAAAAAAATTAGAATTCCAACAATGCATCCTTTCCCACAGGACAAGTGCTCCCCCTTAACTTGTGCACCCTGAACACTTTCAACAGAAAATCATCAAGGAATCTTCATCAAAAAAAATATTATAGAATGAAACAGAAATGTGGGAACTGGAACATCACGAGAGATACCCAACAACATTGCAACTATTCTGAAAATGCTGACCCAGAAAATTGTGCCAGCAAAAACCCATACGCGGTTTTATGTATATAAACTCGAGTATATACGCGACTGTCCTCTATGAAATCCGCGTATCCAATTTTAAAATCTTCTGAATTTAAGCAGATTTGATCTTCTGAGTGGAAGATACAACTCCCAGCTTTTGTCTGAGATATTCAAATGCTTCTCTAAGAAGAGGTTTAGTAAATATATCAGCAACTTGTTCTTTGGAGGGAACATACTCCAATTTCACCTTTTGTTCAAGTACTTGTTCACGTAAGAAGTGATACTTGATAGGAATGTGCTTGGTCTTGGAATGCATAACAGGATTCTTTGAGATACTGATGGCACTTGTATTATCACACATAATGGATATGGGAGGTGAACATTTGATTTGAATGTCTTGTAAAGTCTGCATCATCCAAATAAGTTGTGTGCAACATGATGCGGCAACCACATATTCTGCTTCTGATGTAGATAAGGCAATAGAGCTTTTCTTCTTTCTGAACAAAGATACTAATCGAGGCCCCATATAGAATGCACCACCACTAGTGCTCTTCCGATCATCAACATTTCCAGCCCAATCTACATCTGTGTAAGCGTGAAGAGTGAGATCAACATTCTTTGGATACCATAGTCCAAAGCCTTGAGTTCCTTGTAGATATTTGAGTATTATTTTTACAGCCTAAAGGTGAGACTCTTTTGGATTAGCTTGGAATCATCCAACAATCCCAACTGCATGCGTAATGTCTGGTCTTGTCCTGGTGAGATAAAGTAAACTTCCAATCATGGATCTGTATTCTGGTTAATTCACCGTGGAAGAATCATCATGAGAACTGAGGTTACACCCTGTTATCATTGGTGTACTGATAGGTTTGCAATATTCCATCCCATACTTCTTCAAAATTTGTTTAAGATATTTTTCTTGAGATAAGAATATGCCATTTGTTGCTTGTTGCACTTGTAAGCCAAGAAAGAATGTTAGTTCCCCAAGTAAAGACATTTCAAATTCTTGCTGCATAACAGAAGAAAATTTCTGACTCATGGACTCTTCATTACTTCCAAAAATGATATCATCAACATATACAACCATAATCAATAGTTTATCATTTTCAGTTTTTGTGTATAAGTTGCTATCAGCAGACCCCTTTGAAAATCCTTGTTGATGAAGATATTTGTCAAGACGATAATACCATGCCCTTGGAGCTTGTTTGAGACCATATAAAGCCTTTTTAAGTTTACAAACAAGTTTTTCATCATTTCCAAAAATGAATCCTTCTAGTTGTTCTATATAAACTTCTTCTTCTAGATCACCATTGAGGAAAGTAGATTTAACATCCATTTGATAAACTTTGATTTGTTGAAAGCTTGAAAAAGCAAGAAACATTCTGATGGCTTCAAGTCTAGCTACAGGAGAAAATGTTTCTTCAAAGTCTATACCTTCTTGTTGAGCATACCCTTTACAAACAATTCTAGCCTTGTTTCTAATAACATCTCCATTTTCATTTAACTTGTTTTTGAATATCCATTTTGTTCCAATAACATTTTTATCATGAGGTCTTGGAACTAGTTCCCAAGTATGATTCTTTTCAATTTGATCAAGTTCTTCATTCATGGCTTGAATCCAACATTCATCTTTGCTAGCTTGATTGACATTTTGTGGTTCAATGGTGGATAAAAATGCTAGATAGCTAGTAGACCCTACAAGAGTTCTTCTTGTTTGGACACCTAATCCCTTTTCTCCCAAAATTTGAGATTCTGGATGATTCTTTTGAACATACCTGGATGGAGCCTTTTCAGATAGATCTTCTTCTGCTGCTTCATTGGGTTCACCTTCTATATTATCTCTATTAGATGCAGGAAGATATGCATCATCATCATCTTCATTTTTTGTTTGTATTTCCCCTTTTGGAGTTGAGAGAGATTCATCAATTACAACGTCAATGCATTCAACAATCTTCCGAAGTCTTTTATTGTAGCATTTATATGCTTTACTTCTAGAAGAGTAACCAAGAAATATTCCTTATACCCTAGGTTCAAACTTGCTAAGTTTTTCATCATTGTTCTTGATAAAACTTTTGCTTCCAAAAACTTTAAAATGCTTTGCAGTGGGAAGATTACCATACTAGAGCTCATATGGAGTTTTATCACTATTTACACGAACATGTGCTTTGTTAAGAATATTTACCACAGTATGTGCTTCTTCTCCCCAAAAAATTTCAGGTGTTCCTGAATCATCAAGCATAGCCCGAGCCATCTGTTGAACTATTCTATTCATTCTTTCTACTACGCCATTTTGTTGTGGGGTACCAGCTACAGAAAACTGTCCTTTTATGCCATGTTGTTCACAAAAATCAAAGAATTCATCTGATATATATTCACCTCCTCGATCAGATCTAAGACACTTGATTTTTAGATCTAATTCATTTTCAACCAGTGCTTTGAAGATCTGAAATTTTTCGAATGCTTCATATTTGTGTTTTAGAAACCCAATCCAACACATTCTAGAGAAATCATCAATAAACATAATATAGTATTGTTCTCCATGGGGTGACCTTTTTCTCATAGGTCCACATAAATAATTATGAATGAGTTTAAGAGGCTTACTTGTTGATCCTTCTTTGGCATTAATTTTCACTCTGGTTTGCTTACAGAATTGGCAAGGTTTGCATATGGTACTATCAGGCAGAGTAATATTGGGAAGATCATGAACAGCTTTGAGTCTGCTAGATTTGTTGATTTGAGAGAAGCTCAAATGCCCCAATCTTCTATGCCATAACCAATTTTTTGAAGATTTACCCAAGTAACATTGTTCTTTACAGCTTTTCAATACATACAAATTGCTTGGTGTTCTATTTCCTTTTATAATTGTTTTTCCTGTATCAAGATCACTTACCACACATTATTTTGAGCTGAGACAAATTCAGTTCCTTGATCACACATTTGACTTACACTTAACAGGTTATGCTTTAATTCATCTACATACATAACATTGTTAGCTTTCACCTTTTCCTTTAGAAAAACAGAACCTTTTCCCTTAATGACAGTAGGAGTATCATTTCCAAAAGTAACATTCTTTTCTATTTCTAGAGCATTGTATGCAAGAAGTTTATTTATGTCACTTTTCATGTGTTTTGAGCATCCACTATCAATGTAACATTGATTTTATTCTCCTTCTACAAATAAAGCTATGCCACAGTTCTCAACCTGTAATTCCTTCTTTCTCCATACTTTGGAAGTTGAAGGTATATGCTCTTTTGGCTGAAGTTTTCTCCTGCATTCAAATTCTTCATGACCAAAGTTGTTGCAATAAGCACATTCAATTTCATTTTGAAGAGGAGAAAAGTTGTTATATGTATTCTTCTTTATTCCAGTATCAATTATTTTCTTTCTTGCTTCTCTAGTCATGATGGTTTTGTATGCAACATATTGAACAACTTTATGACCAAAATTATGACATGAGAAACATTGTCCATTGAAGAAGAAATTTCTGCGATCATGGAACCTTCTATTTGTGTTTACCTGTTGGTTGGTATTTCTATGAAAGGTATTCCTATTAGTGTTATTTGTATTGAGGTGGTCATGCTTTACCTGTAAAGTTTCTTTGTTTCCTTGCTGAGTGGCAGAATGTTGTAGGCTGGCTGTAGTTGCTTTTAGATAGTTTGGTGCTGAAGACTGAGAAGATTCTCCGACATCCAAGACCTGTCTTTATAAGAGGAGAACGTTGTACCTTGATCATTTCATTTAAGGTTTCAGATCCTTTAGAAAATCTAAGATTCAAAGTCTTTACTTTCTCAATTTATTTTCTTAGACTTACTACACATTCTGTGTTTCTCCTTTTCTTCAAGCTGATTTTTTAGAGTTTCTATGGATATTTTGTTTTCTTCCAAACATATTTTGAGCTAATTGATTTCTTCAAGAAAATCATTGTCTTATAGAGCATCCATAAATGTATCCTTAGACTCTTTTTCAAATGCCATGAGAAGTCTAAGATCTTGATCAAATTCTTCCTCATTTTCTAATAACCCATCACTATCTTCATGAGTATAATAACTTTTTCTAGTGCTAAACCGATTCTTATTTCTTCTTGCTACTTCCTTTCCTTTTTCATGTGTTTATTTATGAGGACACTTAGTAGCATAATGACCAACTCTTCCACAAGCAAAAAATTTGAAAGGAAGCTTACCTCTGAACCTTCCAGTTCCAAGTTGGAGCTTCTTTACAAAATTTACCTCATCTTCTTCTGAAACATACCCTGATCCTTTTGTTTCTTGTACTTCTTTGACTTTAGATGATCCTCCTTTTCTCATTTCACATGCAGTTAGAATTCCATGAAGTTGAAAAATAGTAATATTTTGAAGATCCTGCTTCTCTTCAATAGCAGACACTTTTGACTCAAATTTTGAAGTTAGAGATCTTAAAACTTTTTCAACCAGAGTAGTTTCAGTTATTGTTTCACACAAATTTCTCATACGATTTAAAATATCATCTAGACGTAAAAAGAAACTGGAAATGCTCTCCTCATTATGCATCTTAGATTTTCATATTGAATTCTGAGGGTTTGGAGTTTAGCACTTTTTACCTTTGTATCACCTTCATAGCTTAGAATGATTTTGTCCCATATTTCCTTTGTTGTATTCAACTGCATGACCTTGAAAAATTCTAATTCAGTCAGACTCCCCAATAGTGCATTGACTGCCTTGCATTTGTTTCATAGTTCTTTCTTGTCATTGCATCTGTTGGAACTGATGCTGGATATTGATAACCTCCTTCATTAATAGCCCATACATCTGCTTCAAGAGACTAAAGATAGGATCTTGTCGTGTTTTCCAGAAGATTAAATTGTTTCTGTTGAAGAGTGGAGGCCTGATAGATGTTGTCCCATCTTGATTTCTCATTTTGGCTAATCTTCCTTTTAGTGGCTAAGCTTCTTCAAAAGGACCTGCTCTGATACTAATTGTTGGGAAAAATACTGAGAGGGGGGGGTGAATCATTATTTAGAGCTCATATCTATAAATTTAACTTTTTTATTTTTGCATAATTCCATACGCATCTTTTATGAACCGAATTTGCATATACACGCGTATATGCTGAAAGAAACTAGCGTTTACTGATATAAATTTTTAGTTTAGAAAACTTCTCAGAAACAGTCTTTAAATCAGATTTACCAGTTATGAATCAGGTTAGATAATCAGTAAATATGTGTAGTAACAGTAGTATAAAACATCACACAAGTGGAACACACATGAACACCAATATTTAAGGTGGAAACCCAATTCGGGAGAAAACCACTGTTGTTGTTGTCCCTGTCTTCAATATTTATTATATGGAAAACCATTTACAACATTGTACTGATGCAGAATCATATCAGTACACAGGCTTCTACCTGCAGAAGGTTGCAACCTTCACTCATTTTCCAGCTGCTACTGGAAGGGAGCTCCAACCCCCTTTCTTCTCGTTTACCAACCACTCCTGGAAGGGAGCTTCAACCCCTTGAACATAACACCAGCTTCTACTGGTAGGAAGCTTCTACTTCCATACTGAAGTCTTCAACCCTCAGACCCACTACAGACCACGTTTCATCAATTTCATATTGGATCAAACAGCATCAACACAACCCTTTATCAACAATCATAAACTTTTCCCAATACTTCAATTAGAATAGTGAAAAATGTTGTAACCAAAACTTCAGAAATAACCCAGATTTCAGAACAGATATGAAAATACAAACTCAACCCTGAACAATCATTAATTCAAATAGCATATGCTACTTTTCTTCACTGAAGCCACATACATATGCACTTTCCTGCACACCAACCTCTGTATGCCTCAATGCATATTGTTTTCATACCCTGGAATGAATACGCTAATTCGCTTTGTTAAATCTGCGTGTATACGTGCTTTTCTTTATACCAACCCGCGTATACTTTTGTGTATACTATTCTTCATAATGTGATCAAACTCAGATTCAGATTTGAGGCTTTTAGTCAGACATTTTCTCAGCAGTGCAAAACCTTTAGAAATTCAGTCAACCTTAATCATGTTTTCTTAATCATTGATTATATTTGTTCATGATCAACTTAGCAGTATACTCAATATTCAAAACAACCCAAAACTTCAAGAATACTTCATTGACAAACAGCAGACAAAAGGAAGGAATCACAGTAGTAATATCTACAATAATCTTCAGAAAAACTAGCCTTATCTTAGCACTTTTCATGATGAACAGTATATGCACTCTTGAGACCAACTAGCGTATGGATACGGCTATTCAAACATAAATAAACGAGACCCGGATACATAAAAATTACCAGTTTTCATTTCTTGACAAACTTGCATCGGTTCTTCATCATTTCTTCAATAGATCATAAAAGAGCTTCATCATCTTCATATCTAGAGATCGTAAACCATCATTATATCCATGGGTGAATCATAGATTCAGATCTATCAATTACAAACAGAGTTTATCCATGCAAATATTCCTTAGAGAAATTTATTCATTAACAACCCTTACTCATGCACACTTTGTGTTTACTCAACCTAGTGTTCCTAAGTTGATGTCATAAATTGTCAACCAGGGCTAGTAAATTGTTGAAGTGAAGTGCACTATATGTGCCTAGGTATCTTCTTCCTACTTCGTTGTGCTTAGTGTTTTTCTAATGTTTTTGGTTTTGTGTTTTTATGCTAAGAGGAAAAGAACTAAATTTTTGGCAAAGAGAAGTTACTGATCACACTAAAACAGAACAAAATCTACTCTAAACTATGTATGGCACCTAAGAACAGAAAATGCTAATCCACAGATTGTAAAGCTTGACAAGAAAAGTAACTCATAACATTAAACTCAGTCCAATTCAATTCATTAGAGGTATGTTGGAACAATTTGAGAAAAAGGATAAGTTTGATGTAATGAGGTTCTCTTTAGTAAACAACAACTTAAAATATCACAGAGAAAATCTCATCCATTGTTAGAAATTTGTTGGAACATTTTGAGAAAATATTATCTGCAACATAGTAAGGAACCCTATGCTAAAATAACTTATGACACTAGAATTAACCCATTCTGCAACTCAAAATGTTACTATTAAGCCTCATTCAAGGGTTAGAGATCTCTTGGAATAACTTTGGAAAAAGGATGTTTGTAAAATTATGAGAAATTGTAGAACAGTCAAGAACTCAAAATGATATAACTAATTCTTGTCCATATGATAATGATGTGTTAGAAGAGATTAAGAACAAGAGCATCTTGTAAAATAATTATGGTCTTTTAAGTCTAATTAACAGGACTAGAATGCAATTAACTAATAAAACTTGAAATACAATTAACAGAATTGAACTAAAATGTAATTAACCTCCGAAGTACTACAACTCTATCTCATTCACGTGTTAGTGATATATTGGAACAGTTCATGAGAACATGATTGACTGTAATATTCGATGTAAGTAAACATAAAACATGATGCTCAGAAAAACTGCCTAGATTAAGAATGAAACAGAGCTAAAGGTCACTTATCTAGAAAATATGCACAAATCCTTTCGGACAGTAGGGGCCCTCTACCATCAGATTAGCACACGAATCCTTAACTCCTTAAAATTGCTTCAGATCATGCATTAAATTTGTACTTCTTTCATTAAAGGAAAAATGCTTCAGAAACAGAGTATCACAGTCTTTGGAAACTAACAACAAAGCATCCACTAACTAACTATTTCTCGGTTCACCAAGTTATTCTTATAAGAAAATACATAACTGTCATTGAGGAGAAATAGGCATAGGTGTCTTTTACAATCAAAATCAAACTAAAACTCTTGTTGAGGACTCGTATTTTGCTGAAGACACCTGCAGAGTCCTTATCCTTGTAGAAGTCTACTTCTTAGTTTTGGTTTTCTCCACGTGCATAACTACTTGCAGATTTTTGCTCAATCTTCGTAGAGGGCAAGGAATGATGTAGGAGTGTTCTGGAATTTAACCATATGAATTTTTCCTTCAAATGACACCTGTAACCTATGTGAACATAAATATGGTTGCATAATATGCGACTAGCTACAGAATGGATGCATTATGTAGCTAAGTCTGATCAAAAATCACTACGACAACAAAACCACAAAAGTACAATAAGTCAGTCATTGCATGCATTCTTAAAGTGACTTTAATCATTCCTATTGATCTTTGAAGCCTATAAATGATAAAGGAAAAATGGAATGAAGTGAAATTTGGTGAAAGGAAAGGACATCTTTGGGGCTCAACTTTTTTGCACTATGATCTTCTTCTCCTTATATAGATTTAGCTTTTACCAATACCATGAGTCAAAACACTCAACTGCTGATGGTAATCCTGGACAGAATCAAATAGATAATACAGCGCTCAATATTGTGTGCTAATACCATGGTAAAGCCCCCTGGTATTATAAATTTGGAGCACAAACAGGCATACGTGACTTGGGACATACTTCTCCGCGTGCATACACGACGTGGCCTTTACAAACCCGCGTATACATTGTGACATATTAAAAAATAACCAATCTGTTGTGCAAAAATTCTAAGAGACTGTTGAGATTCTTCATACAAATAGTTTCTTCATCCTTTGCTAGAGAGTTGCCATCAAGGACAATCAATTTAATATTATAGAACACAAGAAACATATTTCCAACATGAAGAAGGACATTGAAAACTTTGTAGTAAGATGCTTAGAGTGTCACCTAGTAAAGGCTGAACACAGATATGCAGCAGTGTTATTGCAACCCAATGAGATACCAAAATCTAAATCAGAAGTTCTATCAATGGAATTCATTGTGGGAATACCAATCACCTCAAGACGACATGATTCCATATTTGTAGTTGTGGACACATTGAACAGGAGCACCCATTTTATGCCAGTTAAGGCTACATATGAGGCACCAAAGATAGCGAGAGTTTTTATTGATGATATTGTGTGATTACATGGAGTGCCTTGGAAGATTATATCAGATATGGGAGCAGTGTTTACAAGAAGGTTTTGGACTATTTTCCAAGAATCCTTGGGAACCTAGTTGAACTTCATCACTGCATATCACCCTGAGACAGATGGTCAGACAGAGAGGACTAATCAAATCCTTGAAGACATGCTATAGATGTATGTGATGGACCAACAGAAGAGATGGGAGGATTTTTTACCCCTAGTGGAATTTTCTTACAATAACAATTATCAAAGTTCCATTAATATGGAACCATTTGAGTTCTTATACGGAAGACCGTGAAAAACACCTCTTAGTTGGGACCGACTAGAGGACCGAGTATTAATAGGTTCGTAAGTGATGCAAAAGATAGAATAACAAATTGCTTTGATTAAGGGGAGGCTAAAAGAAGCACAAGGTCGACAAAAGAGTTATGTTCACACTCGTCGGATAGACCTAAGTTATGAAGTGGGAGATAGGGTGTTCCTGAGAGTAAGGCCCAAAAAGATCACTATAAGATTTGGAAAGTGAGAAAAATTGTCTCCATGGTTTGTGGGAGCTTTGGAAATCTTATAGCACTTCAACTAGTGAAACCCAACACCATAATAATGAAATAATCCCTGCATCCAAGATGTTAGTATCTCATGCAATCACGCTTTCACATCCTCTTGTAGATTGTAATTAGCAATTTACACACCAAAAACATGCACAGTGTTGGCAAGAGTTTATAGTCAAACAAAATCATTTCACTGAAATAATAAAATATTTCCTAATTTGTTACTAAAATAACATAACCATTACAACCACATGTTGTTCCAATACCTTTAAAACAGTGATGAAAACACAATGGTCAATCATGTAGACAATGAATTCATAAACCATGCCATCAATACCACCATTATTAGACCAAAATGTAAATACATACATATATAGGTATGTATTTACATTTTTCTTCTGATAATGGTGGTATTTATGGCATGGTTTATGAATTCATTGTCTACATGATTGAACAATGTGTTGTTTATTTTAAAGGTATTGAAACAATATGTGGTTGTAATGGTTATGTATGTGTGTGTGTGTGTATTCCTTTTTTGATGATAACATGAGAAACACTTATCTCAAAAATAATGGGCAACTGAGTCTGGGAAAATGACTCTCCACCCAACCATCAACAACTGCAGCCAAATCTCACTTGCAAATGTCACCCCGCAATTTATTTCAGAGGTTGAGTCTTTTTCTCAGGGATTAAACACAACCTCTAGTTGAACCCGGGACTCTAGAGATTCTTGCACCTCCACCCACTAATTTGTAGTCCTCAAAGTGCATGTGGAGTCTAAAACCAGTTGTATCCACACTTTATAACTAAACACTATGGTTCCACCCAATTCATGGATTCGAGAACCCACGATAAAATCAAGCTACAATAAGGAAACATCCATAAATATTCCAAGAATTTTCCAGGAATAACTCCTCCACCCCAGCCGTCAAGGTTTTTCTTAGAAACACCATCTCCACCCTCTTGGCCAAAGGGGACTCAAGAGGCAATTAATTCCTCACCTGGTGATTTCTTCCTACTCCCTTTCTAGTGAAAACATCATTCTTTTTTTTTCTGCAATTTTGTTCACCATTCAATTTCTCTTCCTCTTGTGCTTCTTGCACTCTCTTTTTTTTCAAATCTGTTGTTCCTCTTTTTTCCTGTATATTCCCTTCCCTCCCCCTTCTCCTAATGAATTCAAATTCCTTTCTCTTGAGTTTTCTTTCTACAATAGTTAAATTTTCCATTTTCCTTTATCTCTTGTGTTACCCCAATAGTTCGAATGGGCTCTCTCTCCTAATGCCACACTATTCCTCTTGTCCCCTAATCTTTTCCTTGTTGTTTGGATTTTCTCCTACAGATAGTAACCCCTGCCAACAAATATTGTAGCTAATGCAAAATGTGCCACTTGTCTATTTATTCTCCAAGTTGTTTTAAATGCAATTTATGTTTTCCACAGTGAGTGGCCAACACATATTTCTAGTTATAATTCTACCCGTTCTTCATTTTAAATTTTCATGTACTTTAATATTGTGACCAGAAAGAAACCACCCTAGCCCTCTAGAATCTATGTCCCTTTACTCAGCACATTTGTTTTCAAAAATATTTACATTGCATGCATAATTGTAAATTAATTGGGGTTGTCACACCATTGAATATATATCATGAATTTGACAATGAGATTCCAAATGTTGAAGGGGGGATCCCAAATCTAGATCAATCTTTGGAATCTCCCTCTACTGAACCAACTCCTCGTAATGAATAAGTTCCAAACACTTCATCATATTTGGATGATTTTATAGGCATAATTGAGAATTTGAACATTGATAATGCCACACCCTCGGAGGAGCCATCTTATCCTTCTCCAAACTAATGAAAGTGGTTGATAAAAACACTTGAAAGTGTTCATCCTGACGAGATCAGAAAGATTGGAGCCAGGAGTTATGTTAGAGATGACGATGGAAGTGCAAATTCAGGTGATGTGGATGACACATATATTTCATATAATTGTGAACTGAATTTTTCCATTGACTTTAACAACCCACTACTACAAAGAAGTTTCTTCTCACGATGAATGGAAAGAACCTATGTAGAAGTTTTATATATCCATATAAAAATTGCACAAAATCATAAGAAGATATAGATCAATGAATTGAAATAAGCCACTTCTAGGGGGAAACCTCCTTTTACATCACATAAATTAAAAAATATTTGATGATTCAAATGAAAATATCTCCTTCGTATATATATGATTCTAAGAGGTAAAACTATAATTAGGGCCTAAATAACAATAATAATGTAAGGACACAACAATAACAATAGTGGGCTTATATGGGGCATAACAATAACAATTTAGGGACTACACTAGTATTATAGCAACCTAACAAGAATGAATATTGTGCACTCATCAAAAATGGGATTGTAAGTTGGTGGGCCCTAAATACAAAACCAAACCAATTGGCTACAATTGGGTCTTCAAAAAAAATTATAAATCAAATGGCTTACTTTAAAAGCACAAATCAAGGCTCGCGGCAAAATGATTTGCATGAAAAGAATGTGTTGACTATAAAAAAACCTTCGCTCCCATAGCAAAATGGGTGACCATTGGGACCATATTCTATTTGGAAGCACATAATGGATGGAAAACCCATAAAATGGACGTGGAGAAAACTTTATTTAATGGGTATTTGAAAAAATTAAATTTAATTAATTAATTAATTAATATATATATATATATATATATATATAGAGAGAGAGAGAGAGAGAGAGAGAGAGAGAGAGAGAGAGAGAGATATTATGTGTCAACTTGAGGGTTTTGTTATGTAGGGACAAGAAAAAAAAGGTATGCAAACTCATCACATCCTTGTATGGCCTAAAATAGGCACCCAAACATGATATGAAAATCTAATTGAGCATCTTATAAAGCTAAATTTCAAACACTACAATCTTGATGATGCAACATTGTTTGTCAAAATGGTTGGAAAAATAGTTGTGTATCTTGTAGTATATGTAGATGATATGTTAATAACTGGAAAAAAATAAACCTATATTGCATCTATGAAGAAATAACTCAATAAAGGTTTTGAAATGACAGACTTGGGACATCTTCATTATTACTTTGGCATTGAACTTAGTCGAAATCCAAAATAGATATTCATTCCCCAAAAAAAGTACATTGGAGAACTATTTAACATATTTGGAAGGTAGAATGCAACTCTCTCTCCACTCCAATGGAATGAAACTTGAAGATTACATTGAAATAAGGGAATAAATTTGAGGATGCAACAAAGTACAAACAACTTGTAGGAAGTCTCATCTACCTAACCACAACTAGACTAGATATCTCATTTTTTGTTAGCATCCTTTTCAAATTCATGCAAAAGCCATGTGAGGGGCATTGGTATACTATATATACTTAAAGTGAACTCAATATTATGGACTCAAGTACACCATGGTGGATGACATCAGTTTTATTAGACATTATGATTCAGACTTCAATGGGGACAAGGAAAATGCAGTATCAACTTCGGGATATCTCATGATTCTAGGATCAATAGATGTCTCCTGGAGGTCACACACATAATCAGTTCCAACAAATTCCACAAAAAATTAATAATATGTGGTGGTCATAGAAGAAACAAAGGAAATTATGTGGCTTAGGAAAATACTTGAAGAATTGCAAGAGAAACAAGAGAACTCGACTCCTCTACTTGTCGAAGATACTTTTGCAATCAAGTTGGCTAAGAATCCCACATTCCTTGACCAAACCAGGCACATAGACACCAAGTATAATTTTATTTGATACCATGTAGAGGCCCAAACTATTAATTTAATACATATTTCTATGAATGAGTGAAGTGAAGACATCTTCACCAAAGCACTTAGAAGAGAAAATGTTGAAAAGTTTAGAATGGTTCTTGGAGTCACAAACACCCCTTCATATTAAGATGGGAATGTTATACACCTAATCCTATAGTATTATGTTGAATTGTAAATAACTATAAATATGAAACTAAAAAGCTGTTGGGTAAACCAATAACCAATGTAAATAATTTTTTCTCCTTTGTAATAATTTTTTTCCTCTAATCCATGAATAATACATTAAATTTTTTGAGTGATCCTCAGTCTGGCATATTCATATGTTTGATGGAAATTTAGAGATAAATGAAAGCATTATTTTCATGATTGCAGTAGATTAGGAAAAAATGTTGAAGTTGGAAGGAACATATGCTCATGCAAAGAACTCTACTACCTCTCTCAACACAATGAAGGTGCATTTCCATCCAATATTCTATGGAATGAAATATTTTGACATCTTGATTATGATAGTCTTCATTTACTGAAAAATAAAATTTAAAAAAATAATAAAAATAAAAAAATTGTGTTTATGGTTTTCCAACCATTCCTAGGAAATTAAACCAATGTGATTATTGTTAATTTTTTTTAGGGCTATATTGTTCTTTTCTTTAATAATTTCATTTCTTCATTAACACATTAATTTCACCCCATAACATCATAACATTATTCATATTTACATCATTATTCTATAACATATGCAACTATGTAGAAATAAGAATATCATCATCATCAATGTAACGGAACATAATGGAACAATAGAAGAAAAACATTCACACATAGAGACACCAGGATTGGTCGAAGACCAGGGAAAAACCCACTATGGGGAAAACCCTTTCAAATTCTTCTTCTTCTTATATTTTCATTGAATGATTCAACAAAAGAGATTACAATGGTCCATATCTTCACCCATAAACCTAATCATCAAAATCAACTAAAAAATATCCATGAAATGAACCCAACAATGCTTATACTCAAAACCCTGATTCTGGAGCCTGTAATGAACTATCACTATATGTGATAAACGAGCAAAAACTTCGGTCAGCAAGAAAATGCAACTTTAGGTCCCAGTCACAGGGAGGAAGTGGGCATGCGAGTGACTAAGATATTTTAGTCTCTCCTTGATCCTGCAAGCCAATGACCAATCGAATCCACCCTTTAGTAAGCCTGTGACTAAGAAACAAAACCCTAGAAAACATGTGTGAGCTTCAGACCTTGTAATCTAGGACTTGTGCCAAAAACTTTCTGAAAACCTACCTCAGACCTGTGTAATCCAAAACCAGCGAAGAGAATAGAATGATGTCTCGTGATCATGTCCAAATGAGGTAGAGGTCACTTGTATTTATAGTCTTCCAAGGATGTCCACTTTGCTTTAGGTTTGACCAGATCAAATATGGATGTAGGCTCATAATTCAAAAATAAACTTTCCCTTGTTAGATGATCTTTAGGTTGATTTTGGTGCTCTCGAAAAGAGGAATTCAATGCAATCATTATATCCATAAAATGGGTTGTTTAAAGTGGAATTTGACCGCAGTTGTATATTTTAACACTCCCTCTCAACTAGGGATAATTCCACCTGCATCATGTCACGTGTATCTTGTCATCAAATCATATCCAATCTCAAGTATCATGTATCATTATTGTTCATCTAGATTCATCTCTTTCTTATTCCTTCTTATCTCTTGATTGTCCCTGCTCATATGATGAACATTATTGAATCTAAAAGAAGAAGAATTTTTTATCAGAGGGGATCTCAATATACCACCCTTTATCCATCGGGGAGCCACTTGATACCACCCAAAATCTCTACCAGTAGGGATCCCAATGCTACCACCCATGAAACATCAAAGGAGATCCAAATCTATGACCCACATCTACATTGGAGAGCATATCATTAGGGAGAAGATCTCAACCTAGAACCACATCAAGGATCTCATTCTCAACTTGGAATCTCATGTGGGAGCTAAACTTCTAGGACCCCATATCAAAAAATAGGTGGGATAGGGGAGATACTACTCAACCCATATTATTGCCTACCAATCTTCCCAACAATTACCCTCAAGAGTCATGTGGTAGAACACCTGCATCATAATATGAGCTTGGGCGATATACTCAACTTATAACGAAAAGGTAAGGACCACAGTCCCCCAAGCCTCCTCAACCCATTGGCCAGATGGGGAGGGACAATCCGAACAAGCCCAACTTGGGGGTATGATGCCAACTGGGGTATACTTTGCAAAGACCAAGATATGGGAGATACTAATCAACCCTATGGGTAACGGATACGAGTGATACCTTATTATCCATAGATCCCTCAACCCTAGGAGCCCTCAAACCGAGGGGGCAGACAGAGTTGGCTCAATGTCCTTGATCAATGATGTTGTCTATAGATCAACAACATATCATCATACTCATATATGGTAATCATCATGTCTCAATAGCAGTTTTCTTTTGTTCAAATAGTACATCAAATAAAATATCATATTAGAACAAATATGTGTGTGTGTGTGTGTGTGTGTGTGTGTGTGTGGTGTCATAAAAATGATACCATAGTCATCCTCCCTCTCAAGTAAGTGCCAACCACAAGCCTAAGCTTGTCTCATACAACAAGATTGTCTCAATATATGAAAGTATCTCGGTTTAACCTATATACAGGATTATTTGTCAATAAATTCCCACTTATTGTCATCGCAATGTATCCATGTCATATCCAAAACCTGCTCAAACGTCTCTCAAAAGAGCTTCTTCATCCTGCCTCATAGCTAGCCATGTTATCAACATCATACTCAACCGTGATCGTGCTTAAAGCTATAGACCTTTCATCCAAAATATCATGGAAGATATTATACTAAGGTAGCACCTAGATGCGCTCATCAATAAAAATCCCAAACATCATCAATACATCTATGCAACCACATATCACAAGAAGAATGTCTGAGGCCAAAACTAGATCGTCCCATACAAGTATCTTGAATGGTTCTTGGATACAAGTCAAAGTGTATGAAGGGGCTGAATCATGAATTCACTCAAGTTATATGCACATCATATATATATATATATATATATATATATATGGGTGTTCAAAATGAAACATCAATGCTTCAATCAATTGTCAGTTTCCAAGTCAATTTCAACAATATCTCTTCACGACTTCTTCAAATTAAATTGGAGTGTCCAAGGATTTGCATTTCCACTTTTCAAAAAATCTTCAATAGATTCAAATATAGATTTTATTTTCCAAACTTCAAAAATTGATTCGTCATGCTATGATTCATTATTTTGAGCTTAAGAAGCCATCTCCCTCTTACTTTGATCATCAGAGGCTCATTACCTGTCAAGAGTAGGCCATCAGTATATAAAACAAAAATCAAATCCATACCTTGGACCCTTTTGAAGTAGAGGTTTGGATCGATACATCATTCTAGCTTCACGAGATAATTGTCAATGCACACATATATGGATCACCGGGAGCTTGCTTCATGCAATGCTTTCTGCAAACATAACACATTACCAAAAAAACATGCTCAGCCTTACACAAATAAATATTGTGCAATCAAATCAACTAAGTCAACTTATCAAAGTTTAGAATCTATATCAGAACTAACATCAAAATCATCAATATCACTGTATCAAGTTCTTTGGACCAGGTGATAGGTAGAGCTCACGTCCAAATATCAAGTTATTACTTTATTTATTATCATGCCAACAGTTTTCATCTACCAAGAAATATCAATCTGAAATTCATCAAGTAATTCTCATTATCATAATATAAGTCACTAGATGCAAATGCATACACCAAGAATAAGTCATGCACGTTCCATCCATTTATTGTGAGATTAATTCATACTCAATCACCACTATCAATACTTCAACCATCGAGTGAAACCTAATGATTTCAACACGAGATACCAATATAAGTCACTGAAATTCACTATGCCCATATAGAATTGTCGTTAAGGCATATCATCAGCCATCAAATTAAATAATTATACAACTGGTCAAATCCCAAATTTGTTATATAGTGAGATATATAGCTCAAAAAATATCTCAATCATCAATTCAAAGTTCTAAACCATTATCAAGCATCATTTAAAAATTCCAAACACTGCTTATATATATTAATCATCCAAATCTAGTCAAACCATTACAACTGGTATAAAATATCATCATACACAAGCCTCAATGGTTATATCATAATGTCATATCGATATCATATATCGGTCACCTGCAAACACAATTTTAGTCAACATATTCATATTATAGTAAGTCAAACATTCAAACTTCCCCGATCATATAACTTCATGTTGTCTTCTCCAAGTCTGTAAGACTGGCATCCTT
Source organism: Pinus albicaulis (assembly GCA_034641835.2). NCBI lineage: Eukaryota > Viridiplantae > Streptophyta > Pinopsida > Pinales > Pinaceae > Pinus > Pinus albicaulis. The sequence continues at coordinate 122,146 of JAXQQM020081044.1, read as the reverse complement.
CAGGTGTACTTATGATTTTATGCACAAAGCTTCACTCTTGTGTCTTGTTAGTGTCAAAATATGCATTTTTCCATCAGTGATCAAAATCACTCTTTTCACTCTTGTTTTAGGTGTCCCACTTTGAAATTTTTATTTCATTCCATTAGGTCATGCTAAAAATTGTTTCACTGATGGTAGTCCTAGTCATAAAATCTCACTCTCCCTTAATATTTCAAATTTGTTGGCCCACCTTCATATATGGATGAGCATAAAAACACTTTTGAAAATCCCATTTCACTATGTCTTATGTCAGTCAAAGTCAGTCATGGAAGTCAGGCTATTCAAGGTCCCATTAGGTCATTAGGTTTCAATGTTCAAGGTCCAAAAATGCACAATTTCATCTCAATAAGGTCATAAAAAGGTGTGAGATTGACTCAATAAACATTTTGCAGAAGATTATCAGCATGTAAATATGATTTTTTAAAATTTTAACTTTTGGTTTTTATTATTTTCATATCAAAATGTAATTTTGATATGAAAACGGAGATGTAATTTATTTTTAATTTTTTATGTAATTTTATGCTTCCTAGATGTAATAAGTTTGGTCCCTAACTACCAAATCAAAACACACATGCCAAACTAAAAGCGAAAAGTGTCAAACTTCAGCAACATCATCCTGCAATAAAGAAAAATCAGATGAAAGGATAATCAGCAAAAATCTTCAAAAAGTGAAAAAAGACATTAGAAAAGTGGGTTTTTAAATTCAAATTCAAATTCACTTAGCTATTTATGACTAATAGACATCAATTCAAATTAATTTTCCTCCTCCAAATATCGAGTGAGCACTCCAAGAGACAAAAATTTCGAAATTCTGAGAGAACTTGGCAATTGAGCAGAATCGAGGGTGCAAATCCTGAAGCGAGGGCACAAATACATTCAAGAGGGTGCAAATACGTTCAGGAGGGTGAAAATACACTCAAGAGGGAACAAATGTGTTGTTGATGGCGCAAATACATAGAGGAGGGCGCAAATATCTCAGTCATTGACCTCCATCAAACTGGTAAGAGGCACATGCCATGAAAAATCACCTTCTTAAGTTTATGTGTTGAAATTTTGCAAGTTGAAGTTGTAATTTGGTGTGTAATTTGAGGAAAAGCCCTAGTATCCCATTATATTTTTGAAAACTCTTAAAATTAACTCCCTTACCCTTTGCATCCCTCCCACAATTATAAAAACCCATTCCCAAACCCCTTATTTGCAAAATCCCCTTTTCCTACAACTTTCTCCCAAAACCCTAAGTCCTAGGTGTTACATCTACCTAGGCTCCCAATTCCTAAAAATACCTACCCTAAATATACCATATCATTACTCCCTATCCCCTTCCCATATCACATATCCCTATCAAACAGCTCCCTCATTTTTCCTTTCCCATCTCCCTTTCCCATTTCCCTTCCCTAATCCCTAGGGTTTTAACAAAAACACCATGGAAACAGAAGAGGAAAACACATAATTCAATGAAGGAGAGGAAATAGAGATAAGGAGGCCACATAAAGGAGGAAGAGTGCTCAAACTTGAACCTGCCAACACTAAGGAACTCTTAGCTTCTCCATTGACTATCACATGCTTTAAACATGTTGGTTGTTATGATTTTTGTGAGAAAATTCAAAGGGTTAAACACCACCCCATGCTAACTAGACTTTTCATATCTCAACTCCATGACAACCAAGTTAAATTGGTTGGGGTAAATTTTACCTTATCTATTGTCTTCATTTCATATGCTATAGGGATCTCAAATGTTGGGGAGAAATGGTTCAAGAAAGGTAGGTTTAAGAAACGATATTTTGACTTCTTCCTAAAACCAAGACACCAAAATCAAACAAATAGGTTCTTCCCATTTTCACACCTCTTGGACAGATATGCACCAATGATGAAGATTATCATGAAATTTTTTTCATGTGAAGTTATATTTTCAAGGCTCTATTCCTATCACATCTGTCTCTTGATGCATTTCACTAGGGTAAGGATGCTTAACATGCCCTACTATCTTTTCTGGAGTATAGAGAAGATGGAAGAAATTTCCCAGAAGAAGGAATATGAACAGAAATTAAGAAGCATATTCCATCATTCCCTCATAAAAATCATAGTCCTCCACCATCTCAATCAACTGAACATTGCATGGAGCACCTTCATAGCTAATTATATTTTCATTGAGCCATCCATTCAGCATGCACAAAATGTCCCTTCATCATCTCAGCCCATGACTCACTCATCATCATCATATCAGTCCCCTTCACCTACTTCATCTCCATGTCATCATGATCCCTCATCTCCATCTCATCATGATTTTGGATCACCTAGCAGGATTGATGACATTGAGCCTAAGTGGGCTAGTATGGTTGAGGTTGAGCCATTGCCAAAAACCTACCAGAGAGGCTATAGGCACGTGTTTCCTTCACTTCGAGTGGAAGGGGCCATGTCATCTACATCAACACAGTAGGTGGATAAAGGTAAAGAGAAGTTCATTCAGCCAGACATTCATGATGAGGGGGACAATCATAAAACTGAGCAAGAATTTCAGGTGGTTGACCTAGATGAGGATGATAATGACAAAATCACAAATTTTTCTATCAAAGAAAAAGATGTTAAGATTAGTGAGCTCCAAACTAATCTTGAGATGGATAGGTATGTTGTACACTTCCTTGAGCAAGAAAATGAGTAATTGAAGACCCAAAAAGTCATTAATGAGGTGAAGTACTTCACTACTTAAAGGGGGGCTCAAAAGGCCAAGTCATGCTAGATGAAACACTGGATAATTATGGCTTACTTGATGGTGAAGAAGAATAGGTACCAAGACAAATACCTAAAACTAGAGGGCTAAAAAGAGCTCTAGCTCTAGAAATACAAAGGGAAGCTGAGCTTGCTGACCAGCTAACCCTAAATGAGCAGCTTGCTATAGAGATCAATAAGAACAGGGAGCCATGGCTTGATATAGCCAATCAACACTTGGATAATCTACTAGAAAATTAAAATAAGGATAATGACTTGTTGAGGAGGAAGGTCAAACTCCATGCCCAAAAAGAGAAAATTGCATTGGCCAAGCTCAAAAGAGCCAATGCCAAAATTGAAGAGCTGACCATGGAGGAGAAGAAAAACTTGGAAATTCTTGCTGAGGCTTCCCTCCAAGCTTAGACACATCATCATCATCCATTTCAACAATTTTGAGGCATTTTCTAAATTTTTGTCAAAATCTGGAAATCTATGTGTTTTTTTAGACAATTACTTAGCAGAAAATTAGGCATTTGGGCAGCGCCTTAGGCACTACGCAAATAATTGGCACACTTTTTGAGGAGAAGGAAGGCAACATTAGATTCCTAATGACCCATGCATCTTAGAAAACCATGTTTCCAGCCTTGAATTGCAGTTTTGATAGGTGAAAAGCTCAAAAATCCATCAAAAAATCACCTTTCCACCCCTATTTTGAACTAGGCACTGCGCAAATACCAGTCTTGGGAGACTGACTTTTTTAGGGGGAAAAATGACCTCCATTTTCAGAACTTGAGGCATATAAAGAAAGAGGAGAAGCTGGGCTTTCCAACAAGCCATATTGGGCCTGATTTGGACACCGAGAAGGCCTCCAAAAGTGGCCCTGAACACAGAGGGCGCAAACGACTAGTGGAGGGCGAAAATGCACACATAGGGCACAAATGACCAATTTGCTGATTTTTCCAACTTTCTCTGAAATTTTCACTTTGCTTCAAGAAATAATGTTTCTACTCATGTAATTAATGATGGTAAATGTAACTATGTTTGAGATTAGTTACCTAGGGTAGATTCATCAGGTAAAAGCCATTAATGAGTCGTAATGAATCAGTTGACTGTAATGAGGAGTGAGTCACTTGGACCATCCTACACTTCAGCTTTCAGTTCAAAAATTAGTGGATATCTTCCTCACCTCATCGATTTGACCCCTAAGGATTATTGAAGTTGTTTTGATGTCAATTTAGCCCCTTTATTCACACTAGTGAAGGGTTGGAATCAGTTTGTACGTTTGCTAGTTGATCAAGGAAACCTTTGTACTCAGTTTGGCCAACTAATAAAGAGGAGTTGCAGTTATTTTATGGGATAATTGTGGTATTGATGTTTATTATTGTCTTTTATTTAGTTTCATATGTTATAATGTATTTTATTCATGTTCACTTCATCTCTATGGTATGATCTCTTTCAAGTTTTATAATCAGAACACATGCTTTCTCATGCTCTGTTTTGGGAAATTGATCATTGTTTTTCCATTTTCCTTTGTCTAGAAAGAATAAATCTCCCATGCTCTTCCTAGCTTCTCTTCAGTCTCAAAACCATTCCATCAAAATAATTTTTAAATGATAAGCCTTGTGCCTACCTTGCCCCATTGATCCCTGCAACCCTATCTCATTTTCCCTAGCCTAGCTCTCCTTGACCTAATTTATTCATCCAGTGATCCCCCAACAAGAATAAAATTCAAACAACTGCCTACACTCAATATCTAGCCTAAGAACCCTAATTTCTCCAGCCCTCCTGGCTATGACTCTTTTTGGAGAGAGCCCTCTCCAACTTGATAGGGCTAGCTATCAATTCAAAATCTTGTTCTGTGGTTACCTCTGTTGGGATTCCTTCTTCGGCCTTAGGAATGTGGTGGAGTGATAACATTTTGGCATCATTGCCGGGGAAATGAAAAGACAAACTTTTCCCTGGGTGTACGACAAACATTTATCAGAAACTGGTCCTTTGGATGATAGGATCAAGTTTCATAAGGTTGATTTCATAATTGCAGTGCCTCACAGCAGATTTGGCTTCTACAAGATATACTAGAGTGAATCTAGACCCTGATCTAGTCGATCTGATTGATGATCTAGAGAAATTCTTTCAAAAATGCCAAAATCAAACTCTGCATATTCAATCAAGACTAATTCTATTGGTAAGATCGGTATATCTACCTACAAAGTTACTTTCTCTAGAAGATATACCCTATGACATAAAGTTCGAATTATCTTTATTTAAGTCCAAACCCGAAACTTCTTTGTACGATATAGTATTTGATCTTCTAAAGTTATCCAAGTAAAATATTTGTCTGAATTAGACTTAATTCCTTTGAAAGGTTGGTTTTTCGAAGAAATTAAGCCCAAGTCTGACCTTGATATTAAGGAGTGGATCCAATTTTATCATCTTGAGGAATTTTTCGTCTCATATGAACCTAAAACTCAGTCAATTATAGTATATTCATTAGCACTTTCAACTTCATCATACATACCTACCACTTCAGTACCAAAAACTTCAACTCATTTACCTATTCAGCCCATCCCTCCTGTTGTCAATCCAGTATTCCATACAGCAGGAATTATGGCAAGATTTTCCCCACTTGTCTTACCAACCCAATTGCATGACTTACCTCAAGGATATGGCCAAATACTTCCCCTCTTCGATGAAAACTCTGAAATCACTGCCCGTCAGCACATGGAAAAAATCACAACCTTCATAGATCTTGAGGAGTTAGATGCAGATGATGCCAAGATGTGAATCATCACACAAATTTTTTCCGGTGAATTTAAAGTTTGGTTTCACGCCCTAGTAGTTAATTCTATTAGGACTCTTGCTAAACTAATTGATGCTTTCTTAGCTAGGTGGGATGAGAATAAAAACCCTTTACAAATCCTTGTTGAATATGATTCCCTAAAGCACAATCCTAATGAATCAGTACCTAATTATAATTCTCGATACCTCAAAATCTATAATTCCATCCCAAATTAAATGAAACCACCTCATGGTTTAGCCCTTATAGGTTATCGCAGTGCTTTTGATGTAGATATGACCTACTCATTAAGAGAAATAAATCCCACTACCCTTAAAGAGATGATCAAAAATTCAGTAAGTGTTGAGGCAAATCTCTTGATTAAAAATTCCAAACTTAAAGCTGAATGCAAAGTGACTATAAAATAGGAACCTTCCACTTCATCCGATACTAAATTTGATGCTTTTCTTAGAACCATGGAAAGAATGGTCCTTCATATTTCTATTTCAGATAGACAGACAGAGCCACAAATCATAAATCTGAACTTTTGAGGCCAGCAGTAGCAACCTCAGTTCTGGATAAAGCAGAGAGAGCAAAGAGCTCCTGAAACATAGCAATAGCAGCCAATTAGAACACCACTTCAAAAAAAATATGCTCAAACTGATGAAGAGAAAGAACCAACAGTAGAAGAGAACCTTCTTTTCAGAGTTGATGGTTAGCCCATCTTTTTCACCGAGGATGAAAAATATGTGGAAAAAACAAGTTCACCTAGTGATAAAGACTTTATATTGGTGAATGACAATGAGTTAGAAGTATAATATGATGATTATCAGAGAGGATACCTGAATGCATTGAGTTCCCAGCGAAGGCAGTATACTTTGAGAGGTCATGATATTCTAACCAGTCCACCTTCAAAGAAAACAGTTCAGTAGAAAGAAGTACCACATAAGAAATTTTCTCAAGCCAATCAAAATAAGGGCAAAGAGATTGTAGCTCTGAATCAGAACAAAATCAATCAACCTTCTACAAGTGCACCTGTCAAAGAAAGAGATATTCAGAGAAAAGAAGTTGCACCAAGAGATCATGTTGATAAAAGAGATATCATCATAAAAGAGGTAGAAAAAACTATACCTTTTAATTTATAGTCAGAAATTTCTAAGTTAAAGGTGTCTATTCCACTTACTGAATTGGTCAAAGTTGATAAATTCAAATCCCATGTAGTCAAATCCTTGAAAGTTGACCCTTTATCTGACATGGTTAATATAGAGGATGATTAGCCCCAGTTAATATTTAGTCTCGCAATCGATGGTCAGCCTGAAGATAGTGTTACACCATTTTTTGGTCATCTAACCTACTATCATTAGATGGACCCAAGTACACGATGTAAGACCAATTTTACCCTAAGTAAAATTGCTTTCACTATGTAAAATAACTTAGTAAAACAGCTTTATTAAGTTGTTTATGGTCTAAACAGGAAACCCCAAAAGGAAATAATAAAATCTATGTCTGTTTATATTTCCTCAAGGAATAAATAGTTAAACATCAATTTAATTATTATTCCTGGTCATATTTAACCCAAAACAAGGAAATCAATTAAATAAATCCTTATTTATTTGATTATTTCCTAGGAATAAGTTATTTAATCCTTATTTAAATAATATTCCTAGTTAAATTTGACTAAAGCATTTATAAATAATTAAATAAATAATTATTTATTTAATTATATTTCCACCATTTTCTTAAAATAATAAAAAAATCATTTATTTATTTATTATTTATAAATAAAGGATTTGACCCAAGTCAAAATCTTTTTCCCTCCAACAAATATAATAAAATATTCCTAAAAGGTGGTTCTAGAAGTTGGTTAATAATATTTTATTCATGCACCAAGTTCTAGACTACCCTAATATTTTGCTATAAATAGAAGGGTTTTCCCATTCATTTATCACCTTTCATTGCATATTAGATCACTCTGGATCTATACTCTTGGTCTAACTTTGAGCCATTATCATTTTCACATTCTCCATTATTTTCTTTGTGAGCTCCCTTTGAGTTCTATGTTTGTCTGGGTTTTCTACACCAACAAGAGAGAGAAATTCTAGATCTGAAATGCTGAGGACTTTCAAGAACCCATCCCATTGAGGAGAATTGGAAACACCTTTCTTGTTTTCCTCTCAGGTGCCCTTTAATATAAAAAATTCTTTCAAAAATATTGTTCTTGTCTTGTCTATTAGATGCATGGAGCAAAACTTCATTTTTACTGCTTAATGTCTTTTTATGCATAGATCTGGATTTGTGCAGCTTTGTCTTGATCAACTAACTACAAATTTGAAGATATTGGTAGCCATAATTAATGTTAGGGCTATTTGTTATGCGTAGCTAAAGTAGTATTTTTCTGACAAAAGATTCATACTAACAGATAGTGAGTTCCAACCATTTTACTTGAGCCTCAAAGTTCACTAATTCATCCTTCATAACACTATGTTAGACTCTGAGGCCTCCCGCGACCTCATGCCCAAAGCTATCATGGAGAATCTTGGCCTTGACATAACCCGCCCATATTATGATTTATATTCTTTCGATTCTGGTCGTGTCCATTTTTTGGTTCTAATCAAATATCTAGTTGTCTCCCTAGAGAAGATCCCAGCCAAAAATGTCCTTATCAACGTGGTAGTTGCTTATATTACACCACGTTTCAGTATGCTTTTTATCAAGATCTTGGGGGGCTAAATTGAGAGGTACACTGCAGTTGGATTTTTCGTATGCCACCATTCATGTCTTTGGTCAAATGAGAAAATTATACTGTGAGACTAAAATGAAATACATGATCACAAACAAGGAAAGGCCTAATAATCATCCTATAAACATTGTACATACAGACTTGGAATCCTTCATATTGTACAATGTTTCTGGATTAAATGATGTAGATTGTCAATTAGTAAAATAGAGGATGTTCCTAAAGTTTCAGATTGCATTAGAACAGTGTTAGAAAAAGAGAAAGAGAATCTTCCTACTATATCCGAACATCCATCAAAGAAGGCAGGTCAAAGTTCAAAACAGAATAAAGAATTAGATCAGAAAATTGTGTCAAATTAGAATCAAGAGTTTCAGCACCTTGAAGAATAAGATGGTCTTTGGAGCATGGACTTTGATGGTTCCGTTGGAAAATATGGGGATGGCATTGGTTTATGGATCTGCAGCCCATTTCAATAGAAAAATAAGGTTCCAAATAATGTTAGGTTGTGTTCCTACAAACTAGCATTTGATTGTACGAATAATGAGGCTGAATATGCAGCGCTCATTACCGGTTTGAAAATTTTGAAAAAATTGGGAGCTAGAATAATTTCAGTCTATGGTGATTCAGAGTTGGTAATTAAAAAATTCAAAGGTGAGTATCAAGCTAATCACCCAAGGATAAGGCAATTTAGGAATGCATCACTTGACATTTTGAGAATTTTTTCAGAATATACACTTAAAGTAGTGCCAGGATTACAAAACTTGATGGTTGGTTCATTAGCCACTGCTGCAAGTAATTTCAGATCTACAATGTTTTCAAATAAAAATTTCGAGATTCATATAAAGCACAGGCACGCCATTCTGGATAACTTGAAATTTTGGCAAGTTTTTTGGGACGAAAAACAAATGAACAATTTCCTTCAAAGTGAAGGTGAGTTTGAGAACTGTTCTATGGACGAAGTGTACAACAAGGATGACCAATTTATTGAGTCGGATCAGATTGACATACTATAGCTTAAGGACAATAACATTCCAAAAGGTCTCATACCTTTGGAATATTTATTTGATCAAGATGGCGTGGCGAGAAAACCTACTTTGGTCCCCACAAAAAAAGGCGTAGAAGATGTTAATATTGGAATAGTGAAGCAGCCAAAGTTCATCAATATTTCAAATACTTTGCCTCCAGAGGTAAAGCCTAAATATGTTGATTTTTTTACTTAGTTTTCTGACGTGTTTGCTTGGGTTTAGTCAGATCTAAAGGTGTATAATAAAGATATCATTCAACACACTATCTCGATAAAACCGGACCAAAAACCTTTTAGGAAAAAGCTCAGGAGAATAAACCCAAAGTTTTTGTTGAGTCTCAAATCTGCATCTTTTCCATACATTTTTCTATACCTTTTTCATCCACCTGAACCTCCCAAGTTGTCAATATCATTGTATATTAATTGCAAAAGATCATCTAACATGGTTTTTAACTATATTTTTGTGTCTGCTGTTTGATTTAGATTTTGTTCATCTAGCTGCGGAATCTTGCCACTTTCCGCAGCTGCTGCAACTTTCCGCAGCTATTTTGTGAAACTCTATGTTACATGTGTCTACAGGAAAAACGGGCCACATGGGCAAGTCAGAAATGATGTGGACATGGTTCGTGTCCTATTGGTTCGAGCAAACTCATCTAAAGAAGCTGCGGTCAAAGGCGTCCAAATGGAAGTCAACCATAGAGTCTCACGGTGACAGGACTCTGTTTCGTGTCACGTGAAGGTTCATATGGCCGTTTCTGAGTTGCGGAGGACAAGTCGACATCTGTACATGGCTCCATATCCAAATTCAAGCATCCACTCCTCATAGATTTACTTTCCAACACGGCCATGATCCTAGATCCGTGGACGTAATGGTCTACGTGTTCTCCACCAGCATAAACTTTAGGAATTAGTTATGTTTCTCTTGTTATAAATAACGCGTTTGCATACGCATATGGAGTTAGTCTCGATTAGTCTCTGTTAGTTTTTATTAAGTCTGCTCTGTAGTGTAATTACGCTGCCTTTGTGCCGTAATACTACCTTACTGTTATGACTACATTTTAATATAAGAAGACTCTGTTTTCCAACGTAATTCGTACTTGAAGATTGTTGCCAAGGCTGGTGTAGAGGGCCCCTGCACTTGCCAAGGTTCTGTGCATTATTGTATAGTTCTTATTTCATTTCTTTAAAGCTCATTGTGCCATAATCCATTCACATGTTTATACATTGCATTTTTCATGATACATATGCTTCATTTCTGTTTATAAACTTTCATGCTTTCCATTTCACTTCCGTCTTTCATGTTTTATGTTATTAATCACTGATCAGTGTTCTTGTTTCAGGTTATAGATAGGCAGCCCGGGCATTTGCATAACTTTTTGACTAATGACATGGAATTAACATTGTTCTGCTGCTAATTTGTTTTCTTAGTTTCTGTTTAATTTCAGTATTGCTTTGTTTAATTCAGTTTTGCTTATTTTCTTCAGTAGTTAAATTTAGATATATTAAACTGCTCATAACATCTTCAGTTGCCTCCGAAAGCCACAGCTGGACTGATGGTGAGGGATTGTATAATGAAATGTGTAGTTTGGTATTAGTTTCATTTCTGCAAATTTAGATATATTAAACTGCTCATAACATCTTCAGTTGCCTCCGAAAGCCACAGCTGGACTGATGGTGAGGGATTGTATTATGAAATGTGTAGTTTGGTATTAGTTTCATTTCTACAAATTTAGATATATTAAACTGCTCATAACATCTTCAGTTGCCTCCGAAAGCCACAACTGGACTGATGGTGAGGGATTGTATTATGAAATGTGTAGTTTGGTATTAGTTTTCTTTCTGCAAATTTAGATATATTAAATTGTGCATGACATCTTCAGTTACCTCCGAAAGCCACAGCTGGACTGATGGTGAGGGATTGAATTATGAATGTATGGTTTGATATTAGTTTACCTTCTGCAAGTTAGATATCAGTTACTCAAGTTGTTTATGGTTACTTCCGAAAATCATAGTTGGACTAATGATGAGGGATCAGAAGACAAGTTGATGTAATCTGATTTAGATTTACTTTGTTGCAATTTTGAATTTCTTTAAGCATAGTTTCTTTTGTGTTTAGACAGCAGCAAGAATAGTTTGGTTTTCATGCTCAATAGTTCACTGTTTTGATTTATTAGACTAGCAACACCTTTTCATTTCAGCAGCACATTTTCATTTCCTTTCAAGTCTTGTCATTGTAAATTTCAAATTTCTTTTTAAAGTTTCAAGTTGGTAAATCATTATAGGGGATATCATTTCCTTGAACAAACATAACCAAACTTGTTTTCATCTTAGAATTTCCATTTCACCTTAGAAAACCAAAAACGACAAAAAGTTAAGAAATAGGTTATCTTACACATATAGTGCGCCGCACTTCATCAGCTTACGATTCCCGGATTGACAAATTAAATGCAGCAATTTAGGACACACTAAATTGACCAAACATTTTGGCGCCGTTGCCGGGGAAGTGTAACTAGGTAGCCAATTTCTTAAAAAAAAAACACAAAATAATAAAAGAAGGGAAAACTTGATAACTTCTTGAAGTATGCTCTCCTCTTGCACCTAGTGTGATCTGGAGGATCAGAAAAGAGAGTTATTGGTTCAGTAATTTCTTAAGTATGCTCTCTTCTTGCACCTAGTGTGACCTGGAAGATCAGAAAGAGAATTATTAGCCCAACCTTTTTTAAAAAAATAAAAAAAAATGACATGCATAGAGCAAGAGATTCTAGGGAAAGGTTTATAGCTAAAGCCAAGAGTTCGATTTTCACAACTCCATATTCTTCAAGGCATAGACCAGATTCACCACCATCTACCCCTAGCCTTAAGATTTTTGGAATTCAAGGAGCAGCTGAATTAGAGGATTCTCCTATACCACCTACCAAATCTCATTTAGAAAAGGAAGAGACTCCCTCTCATCCTCCCTTGATAGAAGAATCAGAGGACTTTAAGGACTCTAAAGAAACTATCATGGTAGAGGAAATAATAGATGGATTTAGAGGTAGAGGTAGAGGAGGAGGAAACAATGGAGACAACAATGGTGAAGGAAATAATGATAGAAATAGGGAAGGAGACAACTTGTTTGGATTCCCTATAGTTGATGAGGAAACTCATACAACAATGAAAAATATCTCACCATCTGTTCTCCCTAACTTTTATGGATTGCAAAGTGAGGATCCTGAAACATTTCTGTTTGAGTTTGAAGTTGTGTGCCGAACCTATGATTATATGGAAGACTCTCAAAAACTCAAACTGTTTCCTTCAACATTGAAGGGATCTGCTTTGAAATGGTTCATGGGATTAGCCACTCAATCTATTAGGACTTGGAATGATATGAAACAAACATTTTTGGATAGATACTTGGAATATTGTATGCCCACCAATCATAAGGATGAGGTATTCAAAATGATGCAAAAAGAAGATGAAAATTTGGAAGACTTACTTGAAAGATTTCAATACAACTTAAAAAGAGCAAAGATGAGCAACTTAGATGATGAAACCTTGAAAGCCCTCATATTAAAAGCCATTAGAGATGAATGGATAGATCTTTTAAACATGATGGGGAAAGGAGACATTTCTCAACTTCCACTTCGTGACATAACAGAACTATGTGTCCATCTCTCAAGAGGAAAATCTAAAACTGGAAAAGGGCCTAGGGATCCTTCTCTTATTAGGGCTAACAAATCTGCAACTGGATCAGTAAGTAGGGCAGAGATTGGTAATATTCTTGATGAATTCAAAACTGATATCTTAGGGAGCCTTAGTGAACAACTAGACACCCTTAAAATCCAAAACAAGCAGAAAGCAGAAACAGATACTTTAGCCATCTTTTGTCCGAAATGTAGGAAGAAACATGCTTTAAGGGAATGTCCCTTGGATGCAAAAGTTGTAGAAACATGTATGATTTGCTCAGAGAATCATGAGATCAAGGATTGTCCTTCAATTCCTGGACTCAAAGCTGTCTTTCAAGAAGACCCAAATTCGGTAGAATCTCTCTGTTTTGTTGCAAGAAGACCTTGGCAGGGACAACAAACTCAAGGGTTTAACAACCCTATGAATTTTCAAACCCCACCAAATTGGAATCCTTGGCAACAACCTTGGCCCCAACATCAGAATCCATATCAACCATGGGTACAAGGGATGCAAAATCCTTATGGGATATTTGCTCAATTTTATCAATATCCTCCATCTTTTCAAAATCAACAAGCTCCACAACTTCCAAACCCAAATCCACAACTTTCATTGTCATTTCCACAACAACAACCTTCTCAAAAAAATCCAAATCCTCAACTCATGCTCCCATACCAACAAAAGACAAATCAACTTCCAGCTCAACCATTGCCAAATCCTAACAATAAGAATCCTCAGAATACTTACATGGTAGAAGGGCAACAATTTCCTACCTATATGATTGTTCCTCTCAACGATGTACAACTCAGATCTGGTAGAGTTTTAGAAAAACCTTCTATAGATATTCAAGAGCAAGATACCTCTGAGGAGGATTCTCTTAAAGTCAATGAGGGTTCTGAGGAAGCATCTCTTAAAAATTCAAACATTCAAAAAGAAAAATAAAAGTTAACACCCATAACTCCTATAGTTGAGCAACCTGCATCTTCATCTACACCTCCTTTTCCTGAAAGACTACAAATTGACAAGGGGGTGGAAAAACAAATCTTGTTGCCTAACTATGATTTTCTAGATGAATTGAAGAATGTTTGTATCAAGATTTCCTTGCTACAAGCCATTCGAGAGATTCCTATTCTAGCAAAAACAATAAAGGAGTTGAGTTTCAAAAGACCAGGAAGGAAACTAAAAGACACAAGAAGAATCCACCTGGTAGGAAAGATTGCAGATATTATGATGGGAAAGATTACCATGCAAAAGTATGTAGATCCAGGAAGTCCAATTGTCAAGACACATATAAATGGGATAGAAATTCCAAACACATTGATTGACTTAGGGGCTGCTATTAACATTATGAGTAGACGGACTATGGACCAGCTAAAACTTCCTAACCTTCTTTTTACACCTACTTTACTGCAACTTGCAGATCGATCAATTATTAAACCAGATGGTGTATTAGAAGATATTTCGGTCTCCTTAGATTCTTGGGAATATCCAGTAGATTTTATGATTTTGACTCCCAAGAGTAATCTAGGAGGGCACCCACTTATCTTAGGAAGACCTTGGCTAGCCACAGCTGATGCTTTCATTAGTTGTAGATCTGGGGATATGTACATTTCTAATGGTAATTCGAAAAAGAAATTCAATTTGTATCCTCCAGCAAAAGCAATCACAGAAGTAGGAGACAATGAATGGGTCGATGATGAGGACACTATACAACCTGTCTTTACCATTTCTGAAATCAGTGAGGATAGTCAAATTCTGAACACATTAGAAAATTTTGAGACATCTTGAGAATATGACCCCACACAATTTCAGTTGGAATCTGACATAGAATATTTATCATCAAGACAAATGTCTCTTTACTCTATGGAAGAGTTTGGTAGTTCTACTATTGAGATTTTTCCAGGAAAAACACTGAATATCAACAAACATTTGGAAGAGTCACAACAAGAAGAACTAACCAAAATCTTGCAAAAACATTCTACTGCATTTGCATGGGAGTATACTGACATGAAAGGTATTGATCCTAAGACTTGCATCCATCATATCTATATTGAGGAAAACAGTAGACCAATCGGACAACCTCAAAGAAGGATGAATCCAAATCTTAGGGAGATAGTGAAAGAAGAGCTCCAAAAACTTCTCAATGTAAACTTCATTTATCCAATTTCAGATAGCCGATGGGTTTCTCCTTTAGTTATAGTACCTAAAAAGAATGGTAAATGGAGAGTATGCATTGATTACAGGGAATTGAACAAAGCAACTTTGAAGGATCACTTTCCTTTGCCTTTTATCGATCGGGTATTAGACACATTAGCAGGTAAAAAGTACTTTTCATTTTTGGATGGTTTTAGTGGCTATAATCAAATTCAGGTAGCACCTGAAGATCAAGATAAGACCACATTTACTTGTCCATGGGGAACTTTTGCCTAACGAGTGCTTCCTTTTGGGTTATGTAATGCACCCGCAACATTCCAAAGAGCAGTACTAGGAATTTTTTCTGATCTAATCCATGATTGTGTAGAGGTTTATATGGATGATTTTACAGTTTATGGTAATTCATTTGAAGAGGCAATAGAAAATTTGGAAAAAGTTCTTATAAGATGTAAAGAAACAAACCTTTCATTAAGCCATGAAAAATGCTTTATGATGTTTACTGAAGGGATTGTTTTAGGACATCATATTTCAGGGGATGGGATTAAGGTTGATAGATCAAAAGTTGAAGTCATCTCCAAATTACCTATTCCAAATTGTCAAAGAGATGTTAGAAGTTTTCTGGGATTTACTGGTTACTATAGAAGATTTATAGAAAACTTCACTAAAATAGCATCCCCACTCTTCAAATTGCTTACAAAAGACTGTGAATTTAAATGGGATCCTGATTGTCAATTAGCTTTTGAAACTTTGAAAACAAGAATATCTGAAGCACCTATCTTGAGGGGACCAAATTGGAAACTTCCTTTCCATATTTCTACAGATGCTTCAGATACAGCTCTTGGAGCTGTGTTGGGTCAAAAAGATTTAATTCCTTATGCCATTTATTACACCGGTAAAAATTTGACTCCCACAGAGTTGAATTATACTGTGACTGAAAAAGAGTTCTTAGCTGTTGTTCATGCAATTAATAAGTTTAGACATTACATAACAGGCTATGAAACTTTTATTCATACTGACCATTCTGCAATTAGATATTTGATGAACAAACTTGTTACTAATGGCAGAGTGACAAGATGGCTCTTACTTTTGCAAGAATTCAATATTACTGTGTTGGATAGACCAGGAAAACAAAATACAGTAGCTGATTTCTTGTCTAGGATTCAGAATACTAAATAAGATTCTCCTGTAGAGGATAAGTTTCCTGATGAATACTTGTT
Source organism: Pinus albicaulis (assembly GCA_034641835.2). Classification (NCBI taxonomy): domain Eukaryota; kingdom Viridiplantae; phylum Streptophyta; class Pinopsida; order Pinales; family Pinaceae; genus Pinus; species Pinus albicaulis. The sequence continues at coordinate 105,830 of JAXQQM020081044.1, read as the reverse complement.
TGCAGTAACTATTAAGACTCCTTGGTATGCAGATATTGCTAACTATTTGGTTACAGGGAAACTACCTTTACATTTATTTCCAAGTGAAAAACGAAAAATTATTCAGGAGAGTTCAAAATATTCATGGATTTCTAACGAATTGTTTAAAACAGGGCCAGATCTTGTGATCAGAAGATGTGTCGGGGAAGATGAAATGCCTGATATTCTTAAGGCATGTCATGATGAACCATGCGGCGGACACTTTACAGACAAAAGGACGGCCTATAAAATCTTCTCTTTAGGATATTATTGGCCTTCCCTCTTCAAAGATGCAAAACAATATGTCAAAAGGTGTGACAGCTGCCAAAGAGTAGGGAAACCTACCCTTTCAAATGAAATGCCATTGCAACCACAGGTACTCATTGAACCCTTTGAAAAATGAGCTTTAGATTTCATTGGACCTATTAATCCACCATCTAAGCAAAAGAAGTATATATTGGTTTGTACTGATTATGTTACTAAATGGGTAGAAGCCAAAGCATTAGTATCTGCTACTGAAAATTCAGTTATTCATTTTCTTTATGAGGATATTTTTACTTGCTTTGGTGTTCCAAGAGAAATTGTGACAGATCAGGGGAGCCAATTCACATCCAATTTGGTGGAGAAGTTGATGGAAGAATACAAAATCAAGCACAGAAGATCTACTCCTTACCATCCACAAGCAAATGGTCAAGTGGAGTCCACAGACAAAGTTCTTGAAAGTATCATCACCAAAACTGTTCATCTACATAGGAGAGATTGGGCAGAAAGGCTTCCAGAAGCCTTGTGGGCCTACAGAACTACATGGAGGAATACAACATGACATTCTCCCTATGAACTTGTTTATGGGAAAGAAGTCTTGCTCCCCATTGAGTTCCAAGTCAAGACCTTCAAGATAGTAGTTCAGTTGGGGATGGACTTATCAGAAGCCCAAAAGCATAGAATGGAGCAGTTGAATGAGCTAGATGAGATCAGACAAGAGGCAATTTTAAGAACTGATCTAGTTCAATACCAAAGAGCTAAATGGAATGACAAGTACATCAAAGAGAAGAAGTTTCGAGAAGGAGATTGGGCATTGTTATTTGATTCCAAGTTTAAAGATTTTCAAGGAAAATTTCGGACTCATGGCTTGGGCCATATGAGATTGACAAGATCTTTAGCAATGGAGCAGTAAGAATCAAAACCATTGATGAGTTTCAAACTCCTCTTATTGTGAATGGCCACAGATTGAAAGTTTATCATAAGCCACTCTCAAAAGAGGATTTTGTCAAAATGTTTCAAGAAAATTCTGCAATCAGGCTGGTACAGAAGAATTCTTCTTCTCCACCAGCCTAGCTTTTGTTCTTTTCAGTTAAAAAATAAAAATAAATAAATAAAAAAAATGTATAAGCCTGAAAACCAATCACTGATTGGCAGTCTTATACAGAAAATATTGGGTGAAAATCAGGAACACCTGACACCCTATATTTTCCAAAAAAAAAAATCTCTCTCTTTCATTTCACAAGTCTTGTGACCACCCACTCCATTCCATTCCACTTCATTCCATTTCATTTCACTTCATTTCACTCCATTCCATTTCATTTTATCTGTTTCATTCCATTTCATCAATAAAATTCTTTTTCATAACCATTTCCATCTAGTCATTTTTCATTCGTTCATGTTCATGCACCAAAATAATAGCTGTGTCAGTTTCCGCAGCTGACATCTGTTTCCGCAGCTGACTCCAGTTTCCGCAGCCAGAAGCAGATTCCGCAGCTACTACTCTGTTTTCAAAAGAATGTACAGTCAGATGTTATTTCCATAATCATGAAATTAAATGTAGGTGAGAGGATCAATTATGAAGACATGGAGCATTCAAGACACCAATGAAGAGCAACTAGTTGAAGACCAAGGAAAAAGGCAAAAGATTCCAAGGTATGAGTAAAATTCATTTCAAATAGCATTGAAAAACACATTTTTATATAGTTCTAAACCATAAGCTCCATCCATTATGTGCAATGATTATATTGACAACTCCCGTAACCTTTCACGATCTCCATATTATCCTCTCGCATTCATTCTCAAACGGTTCCATCATTAAACCCCCGATCTTCACTCATGTTCCAATATTCCACCGGTGACAATGAGACGTATTTGATTTGACCACGGACTCTTACAGCCGCATAAATCTATAGCCGTTGTTTAAACGTGCTCATATTTATTGTGCAGCCACCAAAATTCAAAACACTTCCGGATGTATTATACTCTGTTAACCTCACAGCCGTATCTCTGTTGTGATCACGAAAACCCCTCTCTATTCTGTTCACTCCATTTCGTTCTCTACTACGCTATAGTCTGTATACCACTCTCTGACATTTACACACAGTCATTGTGCTCATCTCTGTGCATTCATCCGTTCTATTTCCATTGAACCCTCATGCAGGCAAATTTGTGAAGAGCAGAAAGAAAAAATGGGTAAATTGCTAAGAGCAGAACCGGAAGGACCTAAGTTTATGGAGGGATATCCGCAAGTAAGGGATATATTGAAGAAAGCAAATTGGCTGCGGTTTATCCAGAAATTCAGAGGTTATCATAAATAAGTGACGAAGGCATTCGCAAGGTCGTTCAATGGCTTGGAAGTAGAAGTTGGAGACCTTAAGTTTGCGGTCAATGAAGCATCTATAGCATCTGCCACGGAACTTCTTCAGGAGGGTGAGCGTTGGTTTAAGAATAAAAGCATCAGTGATGAAGCCTGGAGAACAATCTTACGAAACCAAGGTATGGACATAACTGTTTTTAAAAGAGGAATTCCTGTTCATGCATTGAAAGAGGAATGGGCTACTTTGTTGCTAGTTGTTCAGAAATTCATTACATGTGAAGGCTGTTTTGGGTCCATGTATATGTACCATACCAGGTTACTGATGAATTTTCTAGATAATCAAACTCTCAATCTCCCATATTTTCTATTCAATAGTTTGAAGAAAATGTCCGTGACTGTTCATAAGCATTTAGGAGATGTAGAACCCCATCTATATCACCACGGCCTTGTAAAAATTTTGATTGAAAAGGAGTTAAAGGAAAAGAAAGACACATGGGAACAATTTCTGGTTAGAAATTTCTTTGAGGAACCTCAGGAAATTCTTGAAGGTAGTACAACAAGAAGGAGTAGAAGAAAAAGAATAAATGATAAAACCCAAATTACTCCTACTCAAGAAATTCCTGAAGGTAGCACAGCAAGAAGAAGTAGGAGAAAAAGAACAATTGATGAAATCCAAAATACTCCTACTACTACAATTGAAAGAAATGATAGGGAAGAGAGACTGTCAAAGAGGAAGAAGAAAGAAATCAAAGGTAAGAAGCCAATAACACCAAAAGAGAGAAAAACTATTGAGGCTATACATAAAACCCCTTCTTCCGAAGAAGAAGATCACCAAGTGTTATCTGAAAGATTAATTTATCTTCAAAAACAGTCCTCTATGGCCAAGAAGACGGAAAAAGGGAAACAAAAACAAAAAGGATAGTGCACCACAGCGTGTGAGAAGAAGCAGCAGACTTAAGGGGAAATTGAGGAAAACGCAAATGAAGGGTCCTCATTTCATTGATTTGGGAGAGGAAACATCTGAACAGTCCCCAGCTGACTATAGTCCATCTCACTCTCAGTCAGTTAGTGAACCTGGTTCATTTCATTCTCAGTCAGATATTGAACATAGTCCATCCCATTCTCAGCAAGATGTTGATATGAGCCCTCCTCAACCAGATTTTGAAGATAACTCTCCTTCACGGCATTTTGGAAATAGCCCAACAAAAATGACACCTGAAATAGACCCCAAGCAGCAGGAAGTATATGACTATATAGAATCTTTGGAAAAGGCAGCTACAGGTCCCAGTACTTCGTCCATCCAGCCTCACACAGTACAAGATGATTTAGTCCAATCACTAAAACAGGAAGTCTTTGAGCTAGAGCTTTTAAATCGACACATCAAAAATGAAAATGAGACATTGAAAGAACAAGGAAAACTGGACAAAATCATCCATGATAATACCATGCTACATCTGGGAATATGGCAAAAGAAGAACAAGAAATTGAAAAGGAAATGCCAGAAGTTGAGCAGAGCACTGGTTAATATCAAATTTAGGTGCTTAATGAAGAAACCCAGAATGTTGGCAGCACCAAAGAAGAGGAGGAGAGGATTGGATGTGCTGGCTGAAGTGTCAAGGCACATGAACTAAGGAAGGAATATCAAAATTTTGGTTGCATGAGGACATGCAACACCTTCACAGTGGGGGTATGTTGAGTCTCAAATCTGCATCTTTTCCATACACTTTTCTATACCTTTTTCATCCACCCGAACCTCCCAAGTTGTCAATATCATTATATATTAATTGCAAAAGAGCATCTAACATGGTTTTTAACTATATTTTTGTGTCTGCTATTTGATTTAGATTTTGTTCATCTAGCTGCGGAATCTTGCCACTTTCCGCAGCTGCTGCAACTTTCCGCAGCCATTTTGTGAAACTCTATGTTACAGGTGTCTACAGGAAAAACGGGCCACATGGCAAGTCAGAAATGATGTGGACATGGTTCGTGTCCTATTGGTTCGAGCAAACTCATCTAAAGAAGCTGCGGTCAAAGGCGTCCAAATGGAAGTCAACCATAGAGTCTCACGGTGACAAGACTCTGTTTCGTGTCACGTGAAGGTTCATATGGCTGTTTCTGAGTTGCGGAGGACAAGTCGACATTTGTACATGGCTCCATAGCCGAATTCAAGCATCCACTCCTCATAGATTTACTTTCCAACACGGCCATGATCCTAGATCCGTGGACGTAATGGTCTACATGTTCTCCACCAGCATAAACTTTAGGAATTAGTTATGTTTCTCTTGTTATATATAACGCGTTTGCATACGCATATAGAGTTAGTCGATGTTAGTCTCTGTTATCTTTTATTAGTCTGCTCTGTAATGTAATTACGCTGCCTTAGTGCCGTAATACTACCTTACTTTTATGACTACATTTTAATATAAGAAGACTCTGTTTTCAGACTTAATTCGTACTTGAAGATTGTTGCCAAGGCTGGTGTAGAGGGCCCCTGCTCAGCTGAGGTTATGTGCATTATTGTATAGTTCTTATTTCATTTCTTTAAAGCTCATTGTACCATAATCCATTCACATGTTTATACATTGCATTTTCATGATACATATGCTTCATTTCTATTTATAAACTTTCATGCTTTCCATTTCACTTCTGTCTTTCATGTTTTATGTTATTAATCACTGATCAGTGTTCTTGTTTCAGGTTATAGATAGGCAGCCCGAGCATTTTCATAGCTTTTTGACTAATGACATGGAATTAACATTGTTCTGTTGCTAATTTGTTTTTCTTAGTTTCTGTTTAAATTCAGTACTGCTTTGTTTAATTCAGTTTTGCTTATTTGCTTCAGTAGTTAAATTTAGATATATTAAACTTCTCATAACATCTTCAGTTGCCTTCGAAAGCCACAGCTGGAATGATGGTGAGGGATTGTATTATGAAATGTGTAGTTTGATATTAGTTTCCTTTCTGCAAATTTAGATATATTAAACTGCTCATAACATCTTCAGTTGCCTCCGAAAGCCACAGCTGGACTGATGGTGAGGGATTGTATTATGAAATGTGTAGTTTAGTATTAGTTTCATTTCTGCAAATTTAGATATATTAAACTGCTCATAACATCTTCAGTTGCCTCCGAAAGCCACAGCTGGACTGATGGTGAGGGATTGTATTATGAAATGTGTAGTTTGTTATTAGTTTCCTTTATACAAATTTAGATAGATTAAACTGCTCATAACATCTTCAGTTGCCTCCGAAAGCCACAACTGGACTAATGGTGAGGGATTGAATTATGAATGTATGGTTTGATATTAGTTTACTTTCTGCAAGTTAGATATCAGTTACTCAAGTTGTTTATGGTTACTTCCGAAAATCATAGTTGGACTAATGATGAGGGATCAGAAGACAAGTTGATGCAAATTGATTTAGATTTACTTTATTGCAGCTTTTGGATTTCTTTCAGCATAATTTATTTTGTGTTTAGACAGCAGCAAGAATAGTTTGGTTTCATGCTCACTAGTTCACTGTTTTGATTCATTAGATTAGCAGCATCTTTTCATTTCAGCAGCGCATTTTCATTTCCTTTCAATTTTTGTCATTGTAATTTTCAAATTCCTTTTTAAGTTTCAAGTTGGTAAATCATTATAGAGGATATCATTTCCTTGAACAAACATAACCATACTTGTTTTTATTTTAGAATTTCCATCTCGCCTTAGAAAACCAAAAACGACAAAAAGTTAAGAAATAGGTTATCTTGCACATCTAGTGCGCCGCACTTCATCTGACTTACGAATCCAGGATTGACAAATTAAATGCGGCAATTTGGGCCCACACTAAATTGACCAAGCGGTCTTCTTGTCCGGTATTGAGAAGGAGGTAAACAAACTTTATAAGGCAGGTATTATTTTTCTAGTCAGATTTTCATATTTGATCTCCAATTTGGTTCCAGTGCGGAAGAAGACCAGTGAAATTCGACTATGTATAGGTTTTAGAAATCTAAACAAAGTGTCGTTGAAAGACAATTACCTGCTGCCCAAAATGGACCACATACTTCAGCAAGTTGTAAGAGCCAACAGGATGTCCTTGTTGGGTGGTTACTCGGGCTACAATCAAATCCTTATGCATGAAGATGATCAGGATAAGACAGCATTCACTACACCATGGGGTACCTTTAAATATGCCAAGATGTTGTTCGGTTTGAAGAATTTCGGGTCCACTTTCCAGCATGCCATGGACATAGCTTTTGGTAATGAGAAATATGTCTTCCTTGTTGTTTATTTATATTATCTGACTGTTTATTCAAATTCATATGATGAGCATTTACACCATTAGAGAGTTGTGTTCCAACAATGTAAAAAAATTTGTATTTCCCTAAATCCTAAAAAGTGCCTATTTGCTATGGAAGAAGGAAATTTTTTGGGTCACTTTATCTCAAAAGATGAGATTTGGATAGATCTTGCTATAGTTGAAGCAATACATCAAATTGATTTCCCTAGAAACAAGAAGGAAATTCAAGCGTTCAACGTTAGGATGAATTTCTTATGTAGGTTCATTCCCAACTTAGTAGAACATCTTAGAGAGTTAACTAACATGCTGAGGAAGGAGAATGATGTAAAATGGTGTGAAAATGATTGTAAGTCATTCAGCTTGGTGAAATTTTCTTTGACCATTGCTCCAATTTTGACAAGTCCCGATTATTCACTAGATTTCATTATATTTTCTTTTGCTTCTGAGCATACTTTGGGAGCGGTGCTTATGCCTAAAAACTATGGGAAAGAGTTTCCAATAGCATTCTTCAGTCACACAATAAGGGATGCAGCCCTCCAATACAACATAATCGAGAAACAGGACTTGGCCATGGTCAAATCACTCAAGGACTTCCGTGTTTCTATTCTATAGTCACATATTTTGGCATATGTTCCAAATGCAGTGGTTAAGGAAGTACTCATGCAAACAGATCCAGAAGGAAGAAGAGTTAGGTGGATAGCAGCACTTTTAGAATATGACCTTGAGATCAAGCTGACCAAGTTGATCAAAGGGAAAGTCTTAGCCAATTTCATGGCTAAGTCTTATATACATGCACTTGAAATCAATCTCATATCAACAATGTCCGATGACTGAGAAGGTGTAAGTCTTGTTCAGGTATCAAATCTCTTTTCACCATCTACACGTTATGTTGATATCATTTATGTTTTAAAACATTTGAACCCTCCTCCAGGCATGTCTAAGAGTAAGAGCAGGTCATTGAAGCTTAAGGCTTCAAAATATTTCATACTAGATAGTGCAATCTACTGGAAGGATCCTGGAGAAGTGTTACTCAATTTCTTGGTTGAATATGAGTCCAAAGAACTGATGACTAATTTACACAAGGGAGATTGCGGAGGTCATTTTTACTGGAAGACTGTGGCCAACAAAGCAATGAGAGAAGGTTACTATTGGCCTACATTGTTTGTATATTTGTACAAGACAGCCATGAGTTGCCATGAATGCCAACTTTTCCAAGGTAAACGTAAGCTTCTGCCTTTACCATTACAACCCATTTCAGTTAAAGCTCCTTTCCAGCAATGGGGCTTATATTTTATTGGTGAGATACATCCACCCTCATCTGCTCAACATAGATGGATACTCACTGCCACAGACTATTTCACAAAGTGGATCAAAACAATCCCAACTAGGGAAGCTACAACCTCAGTTATAATTTAGTTTTTAGAAGCTAACATCTTGTCCTAGTTTGGTTGTCCTAGAAATATCACGGATAACATTGTAGCCTTCAATTCAAAGAAGATGACAAAATTTTGTGACAAGTATAACATTAAGTTAGGTCATTATACAACATATTATCCACAAGGAAATGGATTGGTGGAGTCCTCCAACAAGTCTTTGATCATTATAATCAAAAAGATGTTGGAGACAAACAAGAAGAATTGGCACAAGAAGTTAATTAATGCACTGTGATAATATCAGGTAAGCAGCAAGAAATCCATTGGCATGTCTCCATTTCAAGTAGTTTATGGTGTGGATACAGTTTTCCCTTCTTCATTGGTTGTCCCAGTCATGAAGCTTTTACAAGAAGCTGGAAGTGAAGAAAATGACATACATCGCCGAATAAACCAAATGATTCACTTGTAGCAGACACGAGAAGAATCGTTTCAGAACACTTCCAAGCTCCATGATAAGATCAATCAAATCTATGACAGAAAAACCAAGCAAGCTGATTTCAAGATCGATTATGTAGTACTTCGGTGGGATGCTAGGAATGAATACAAGGGTAAACACGGGAAGTTCGATAATTTATGGAAAGGTCCTTTTAAGATTGCAGCTTCTCGTGGAAAAAATACATATCTCTTGGAAGAAATGGATGGGAAAAGTTTCTTAGGAGGCCCAGTTAATGGTAGGCTCCTGAAGCACTGTCTTTTTTATCTGAAATTATGAAAAAAAAATCATCCTCATTGTATATATCAGTTTGATATTCCGGCAAGTGTGAAGTGGAAAAGCATTGGAGTTCGGAGCCCGAAGTGAAGACCATGGAGCTTCATTGATTTTCTACCATTTCAAGTTAAGTTTTCACAACAGTAAGTTCAATTTTGAGTCATTGTTTCAGTCAAGTTTAGTCAAATTTTAGTGATTTTCTGTCAGTTTGTGTCATTGAGTTGTCAGTAATTAATCCTGCATTTCAGTTTGAATTATTTTTTTACCGTATTAGCCCAATGGTTAGGAACTTGATCTACGGTGTTCTTGACACCTCCAAGGAACTGCCATCCCCAATAAGGCCAATGTTAGTGTCAAAATATGCATTCTGCCATCAGTGATAAAAATCACTCTTTTCATTCTCATTTTAGGTGTCCCACTCTAAAAAATTTATTTCATTCCATTAGTTCATGCTAAATATTGTTTCACTGTTGGTAGTCCTAGTCATAAAACTTCACTCTCCCTCAAGATTTCGTATTTTTTGGCCCACCTTCATGTCAAGCTGAGCATAAAAACACTTTTGAAAAGCTCATTTCACTATGTCTTATGTCAGTCAAAGTCAATCAAGGAATTCAAGTCATTAGGTTTCAATGTTCAAGGTCCAAAAATGCACCATTTCATCTTAATAAGGTCAAAAAAACGAGTGAGAGTGAGTCAATAAACATTTTGTTTTCATCCAAGGAAGATTGGCAGCATGTAAATATGATATTTTTAAATTTGTAATTTTGATTTTTATGATTTTCATATCAAAATGTAATTTTGATATGAAAACATAGATGTAATTTATTTTTTAATTTTTCATGTAATTTTATGCTTCCTATATGTAATAAGTTCGGTCCCTAGATACCAACTCAAAACACACATGCCAAACTGAAAGACGAAAGTGTCAAACTTCAACAACACCATCCTACAAGAAAGAAAAATCAGTTGAAAGCATAATCATCAAAAGTCTTCAAAAAGTGAAAAATACATTAGAAAAGTGGGTTTTTAAATTCAAATTCATTTGCCTCCTCCAAATATCAAGTTAGCACTCCAAGAGACCAAAATTTTGAAATTCGGAGCGAAATTGGAAAAAGAGCAGAATCAAGGGCGCAAATCCTGAAGCAAGGGTGCAAATACGTTCAGGAGGGTGCAAATGTGTTTTTGATGGCACAAATACGTAGAGGAGGGCACAAATATCTTTTCAAGGGTGAAAATGACCAAAAAAGCTCTGCAAAGTATCCAAGTGATCAAAAATTGCCTTCAAAGCTCCTCCACTCAGTCATTGACCTCCAACAAACCAGTAAGATGCACATGCCATGAAAAATCATCTTCTTAAGTTTATGTGTTGAAGTTTTGCAAGTTTAAGTTGTAATTTGGTGTGTAATTTGAGGAATAACCTTATTATCTCATTATACTTGTGAAAATTATTAAAATTAACTCCCTTACCCTTTGCATCCCTCCCACAATTATAAAATTCCATTCCCAAACCCCTCATTTGGAAAATCCCCTTTTCCTAAAACTTTCTCCCAAAACCCTAAGTCCTAGGTGTTACATCTACCTAGGCTCCCAATTCCTAAAATTCCCTACCCTAAATCTACCATATCATTACTCCCTATCCCCTCCCGATATCACATATCCCTATCAAACATCTCCCTCATTTTTCCCATCCCATCCCATCTCCCTTTCCCATTTCCCTTCCCTAATCCCTAGGGTTTTAACAAAAACACAATGGAAACAAAAGAGGAAAACACATCATTCAGTGAAGGAGAGGAAATGGAGATAAGGAGGCCACATAAAGGAGGAAGAGTGCTTAGACTTGAACCTGCCAACACTAAGGAACTCTTAGCTTCTCCATTGACTGTGACATGCTTCAAAAATGTTGGTTGTTATGATTTTTGTGAGAAAATTCATAGGGTTAAACACCACCCCATCCTAACTAGACTTTTCATATCTGGACTCCATGACAACCAAGTTAAATTAGCTGGGGTCACTTTTACCTTATCTACTGTTGTCATTTCATATGCTACAGGGATCCCAAATGTTGGGGAGAAATTGTTCAAAAAAGGTAAGTTGAAGAAACAGGATTTTGACTTCTTCCTAAAACCAAGACACCAAAATCAAACAAAGAGGTTCTTCCCTTTTTCACACCTCTTGGACAGATATGCACCAATGATGAAGATTATCATGAAATTTGTTTTCATGTGAAGGCACATTTTCAAGGCTCTATTCCTATCACATCCGGCTCTTGATGCATTTCACTAGGGTAAGGATGCTTAACATGCCCTATTATCTTTTCCAGAGTATAAAGAAGATGGCACACATTGCCGAGAATAAGGAATATGAATAGAAAATCAAAAGCCTATTCCATCATTCCCTCATAACCAACTGAACATTGCATGGAGCACCTTCATAGCCAATGATATTTTCATTGAGCCATCCATTCAGCATGCACAAATAGTCCCTTAATCATCTCAGCCCATGACTCACTCATCATCATCAGATCAATCCCCTTCACTTCCTTCATCTCCATCTCATCATGATCCCTCATCTCCATCTCATCATGATTTTGGGTCACCTAGCAGGATTGATGACATTGAGACTAATTGGGCTAGTATGGTTGAGGTTGAGCCATTGCCAAAAACTCACCAGAGAGGCTATAGGCATGTGTTTTCTTCACTTGGAATAGAAGGGGCCATTCCTTCTACATCAACACAGCCGGTGGATAAAGGTAAAGAGAAGTTCATTGAGCCAATCATTCATGATGAGGAGGACAATCATGAAACTGAGCAATAATTTCAGCTAGTTGACCTAGATTAGGATGATAATGAAAAAATCACAAATGCTACTATCATAGCAAAGGATGCCAAGATTAGTGAGCTCCAAACTAATCTTGAGAGGGCCAGGTATGTTGGACACCTCCTTGAGCAATAAAATGAGCAATTGAAGACCTAACAAGTCATTGATGAGGTGAAGTACTTCACTACTCAAAGGGAAGCTCAAAAGGCCAAAGTCATGCTAGATGAAACACTAGAGAAGTATGTCTTACTTGATGGTGAAGAAGAACATGTACCAAGATAGAGACCCAGAACTAGAGGGCTGAAAAGATCTCTAGCTCTAGAAAGACAAAGGGAAGCAATCTTGCTGACCAACTAACCCTAAATGAGCAGCTTGCTATAGAGATCAATAAGAACATGGAGCCATGGCTTGATATAGCCAATCAACACTTGGAGAAGCTGCTAGAAAAGGAAAATAAGCCTTAATGACTTGTTGAGGATGAAGGTCAAACTCCATGCCCAAAAAGAGAAAATTGCATTGGCCAAGCTCAAAAGAGCCAATGCCAAAATTGAAGAGTTGACCATGGAGGAGAAGAAAAAGTTGAAAATTATTGCTGAGACTTCCCTCCAAGATTAAACACATCATCATCATCCATTCCAACAATTTTGAGGCATTTTCTAACTTTTTGTCAAAATCTAGAAATCTTTGTGTTTTTTGCGACAATTATTTAGCATAAAATTGGGCATTTGCACACTTTTTTAGGAGAAGGAAGGCACCATTGGATTCCTAATTACCCATGCATCTCAGAAAATCATGTTTCCAGCCTTGGTTTTCATTTTTGATAAGTGAAAATCTCAAAAAAACATCAAAAAATCACCTTTCTGCCCCTGTTTTGACCTAGGCGCTACGCAAATAATAGTCTTGGGAGAATGCCTTTTTGAGGGGGAAAATAAACTCCATTTTCAGAACTTGAGGCATATTCAGAAATATGATAGGTAGGTCTTTCCAACAAGCCATCTTGGGCCTAATTTGGACACCGGGAAGGCCTCCAAACAGGGCCCTGAACACAGAGGGTGCAAATGACCAATGGAGGGCGCAAATGCACACAGAGGGCACAAATGACCAATTTGCTGATTTTTCCAACTTTCTCTAAAATTTTCACTTTGCCTCAAGAAATCATGTTTCTACTCATGTAATTAATGATGGTAAATGTAATTTTGTTTGAGATTAGTTACCTAGGGTAGATTCATCAAGTAAAAGTCATTAATGAGTCATAATGAATTAGTTGAATGTAATGAGGAGTGAGTCACTTGGACCATCCTACACTTCAGTTTTCAGTTCAGCAATTAGTGGATCTCTTCCTCACCTCATGGATTCGACCCTTGAGTATGAGTGAAGCTTGTTTTTATGTCTATTTAGCCCCTTTCTTCACACTAGTGAAGGGTTGGAGTCAGTTTGTATGTTTGCTAGTTGATCAAGGAAAATTTTGTACTCAGTTTGGCCAGATAATAAAGAGGAGTTGTAGCTATTTTATGGGATACTTGTGGTATTTATGTTTATCATTGTCTTTTCTTCAGTTTCGTATGTTAGAATATATTTTATTCATGTTCACTTCATCTCTATGGTATAAACTCTTTCAAGTTTGATAACCATAACACATGCTTGCTCATGCTCTGTTTTGGGGAATTGATCATAGTTTGTCCATTTTCCTCTATCTAGAAAGAATACATCTCCCATGCTCTTCCTTGCTTCTCTTCAGTCTCAAAACCATTCCATCACAATAATCTTTAAGTGATAAGCCTTGTGCCTACCTTGCCCCATTGATCCCTGCAACCCTATCTCATTTTCCCCTACCTAGCATTCCTTGAGCTAATTTCTTTATCTAGTGATCCCCCAACCAAAATCAAATTCAAACAACCCCTTGCACTCAATATATAGCCTAAGAACCCTAATTCCTCTAGCCCTCCTAGTTGTGACCCTTTTTGGAGAGAGCCCTCTCTGACTTGATAGGGCTAGCTATCAAGTCAAAAGCTTGGTTTGTGGTTACCTCTGTTGGGATTCCTTTTTCAACCTTAGGAGTCTGGCAAAGTGCTAACATGTTCTATAGGCATAGTCACACCCATAGGCCTTCCTTCGAGTGGTTGGGAGGCTACAATCGCACCCTTGAGTTTGTTTATTTTTGTAGCATCGGATGTGCTCTAGCCTCAAGATCTTGCAAAGAGGCTAAGACACATACATTCTCCAAAACCCATAAATCGTTTTGGAAAATTCCACTTGGAGATGATTTAATTAAATAATTAATAATTTTTAATGTATTCCTAAGTCTAAACTTAGGAAACGTGATTAAATAAAGGGTATTAATTAAATCGATTATGAATCTTCTAGATAAAGGCTTGGATCGAATCCAAGTTAATCTTAACCATCAATTAATATCTAATCATGGTCGTTGATATCTCAACAATATATTATAAGAAGGAACTCAATCGACACTTAGAGAACACACCAGTGTAGATACTCAGTTACCCAAGCAGATTGGTTTTCTCAATTTTTGAAGTTCAGAAAGAGAAAATCGAGAGAGAGGGTGAGTTGCAAGTCAGAGAGAGAGGGCATCAGTAGTAGTCCGAGAGTACAGGACAAATTTCAGAAAGGGCACAGCAAAGGAGGGATACATTTCATCAAGCAATGCGTAGAGGATGATGTAGTAAGGGCAGCATAAGGAGAGAGGGTCCTCTTTGGGGTCGGGAAATCGATGTGGAGAGAGAGAAATTCATCAGTAAATTTCTCTCAATGGATCTTCCTCTATTTTTTCTATCCAGTATCTTCTACATGAAATATTTTTGAAGATTAATAAAGAAACCCTCATCTGCTGCACTAGTTTTCCCACGTTGGGTTTTTCTGGGGACAATTGTCTAAAAATAACTCTGTCAATGTGTTTATATATGTGCTAGTATTTTCCTTGCATTTATTTTCCGCAGTATTTGATTTTTAAAGGATGCAGTGTATATGTTTCAATATTTTCCATAGAAAAATGCAAATAATTTATTTAATTAATTTAACAAATAGAAGAAATAATATCATTTGTTGTAATAGGATTTGGGGCATTTGAATTTTTACATGGTTTCAGAGCACATATAAGAAGAAGGAGAGCTCAAGTACATAAGGGGAAAATTATCATCATAGCACTGTGTGAGTAAGTGCTCAAAACCCCCAGGAGGTTGCACAGTCCATTGGCCAAACAAGAAAAATTACATGGAAAAATTACTTCTTTGAGTGAGTCAACAGAGAACAAAATTTCCAGATCGAAGGTTTTCAAAGGCAGAGGGAGCAGGCGTATTTCTTTTGGAGAGAATATTTCCATCTAGGATGCATTATTTTGCAGTTTTCAATGTTGGGAAGGAAAATAAAAATAGCACATAAAATAATGGATAGTCAAGATACCTCTGAATTATCCTCTAGGTTGGAAGATGAGTTTGCATGTTTGTCAGGTTTGGCATCAACTGGTGTATGGTATATCGTTAGAGGAGCTTCATCTCACATGACTGGAGTACGAGAGTAATTCTCTAGCTATCAAGAGGAGCAGATGGACTTCCAGATCACTATGGGAAAAAAAACCAAGTGTACTCCAATAGGGAGAAGCACCATATATTTTCATATGGAAGAAGGAACCAACACCAATGCCACTAATGTGTTGCATGTGTCGGGATTGGGTATGAACCTAATTTCAATGTCCCAGTTGCAGGACAAAGGGTACAATGTATAATTCATGGGAAAGAAGGTGCATGTCAAGCATTCCAACTAGAATAAGGTGAGACAGATTGGATCTTGAAGTAACAGGTTATACATGTTGCAGATTGATTCTCCAATGGCACTTATAGTCAGTGATAATAGCAGTGGGAAGGAGTTAAACGAACTATAGAACACGAGGATGGGACACTTACACCATGGAGCACTTAGGATGCTCAAAGAGACTGTAACAACATCAAGCACGATGATGTATGTAGAGGATCTGTACATGGGAAATACCCAAAGGCAATTTTTCCCAGAAGTAACAACAAGGAAAATGGCATGTTGGGAATGATACACTCAGATATTTGCAACCCAATGTACACCAAAGCTCTTAGCGGTGGAGATTATTTCGTAACCTTTGTTGATGATCACTCCAGGAAAACCTGGATCTATTTCTTAAAGGCCAAGGATGAGGTCTTTGATCGGTTCAGAGAGTTCAAGGATCTTGTAGAAAACATGACAGGGAAAAAGATCAAGGTACTGCATTCAGATAATGGTGGAGAATACATAGATAAAGACTTCACAGTTTTATGCATAAGGGAGGGTATCAAAAGAGAGTGGAAAACTCCATATAATCCACAGCAGAATGGAGTGGCTGGTTGGATATACTCTCTAACAGTGTAAGTGTAAATTTGATGCTATTTTTCTTGTTGTTGCAAACTACTGGATTTCGTTATAACTAGGGCTAGTTGATGCATGATTAAAATGTGGAATTATGTGTCTATTTAGCTTAATCTAAGTATGGGACATTGTTAGATGAATGAAATGTCCTAGATATCATTTTAGCTCGATAATATTGCACCATTTGTATGAATTATAAATTCTTGAAGGTCAATTTTCTTATCTTTCCCTTAACATTGGACAAAGCTGACTTTTTGGGCCTCAAACAAGAAACTTAATTCTTATTCATTATTATCCTTGCCTCCATATCCCCAAGTGCATTAGGCATTGGTCCCCCATAAAAGGGTGGTCAATTTCCTCTATTTTTCACATTTTTCACCTTTTCCCCATGTCTAGCCCCATTAGGTCACCTAGAGCATCAAATTCCAAGGAATCTAGCTACAGGAAAACTTCATCTCCTAAAGGAAACTGTGATGGTTGGTCCCCTCACTCTTCTCCGAATTTGGGCGAATTTCGATAGTGGAATCTCCTGGTACCTCAAGCCCTAGCTCTAGGACAAATTTTTTCCCTATGTTTCCCAAGGCTAGCACATGTCACAATCAATTTGACCTTTTGAAGTAAAAATTATTGTTTGATACTTTCCCCTCACCTTGTCTGGGATAGGAGCATCATTGGTTGCTATATTCCAACCCCGAACCTGGGTTGGGTCCACTTGGTCCCATGTGGTCTCATTTGTTGTTAAAGACTATTCATCAAGGAATATTTGGGAATCCATGTTACCAAATTATTTTATGGATTGAGAGCCTCCTATATAAATCTTATTCTTCTACCTCAACCCTCCAATCCTTATCCCCTCTCCCTAGAAGATCAAGTTCCTTGCTTAAAAGGCAAGCAAGCCCCATTCTTCATTTTATCCTAGGGAAAGGGTTTCTAAGGTCACTTCACACATATTCATTGATCTATACCTTATAAGTGACATTTCTAAATACCGGGACTCCTCCCATTGGTGAAAGTACGTAAAGAAAAGGGAGTCTTAGTTGTGTTGACAGTGGGCTAATTTTCCATCGTTTACCTTTTCCTAATAGTTTCCCTATTATGAATCCATTTTAGGTCCCCTACTGGTTTGAGTGGTAATAGGCTCACAATTAAAAAATTACACTTTCCCTTGTCCAAATTAGATGATCTTTAGGTCAATTTTGGTCCTCTCAAAAATAGGAATTCAATGCAATAATCATCTCCTTCAAATTAATTTAAAATACACATAGTGATCATGTTTGCTTCTAGTGAAACCAAGTCCCCATATATATGTATCAAATTTCTAATACCACATCCTTGGTGACAATTTTAACCCATACAAATACTTTTTAACCTGCATACTAGTTCTTTCTTACCCTTCACTGCAAACCCTTTAGGTTGCTTCATGTAGATTTCCTCTTCCAGATCCCCATGAAGAAATGTTGTCTTCACCATTAAGGGAATTTTGAGGTCTAAAATGGGCCTCCTAAGGAAATTATAAAATAATAGTGGAAATAATAAAATAAGATTTGATGACAACATCAAATTTTAGAGGGATAAAAGAAAAAACTACTTTTTCAACTCCTATTTTAAACTTATCTCCCAAATTTTTTACTCAAATTTCGAGCGGGAGTACTCGTTGGATGCTAAATTTAATTCCTCATCCAAGGGGTACCCATGTTGCATACTTTTGATGGATCCTGCTACATGAAAAATGAGAAATACATGGAAAATGTGATTGCAATCACGTGTTATCATGCATTTCTCATTTTTCGTGTATCAAGCTCTATCAAAAGTATGCAACATGGGTACTCCTTAGACGAGGAATTAAATTTTGAATCCAACAAGTAATCCCGCTCGAAATTTGAGTAAAATATTTCGAAGATAAGTTGAAAATACGAGTTGAAAAAGTTAGTTTTATTATTTTATTATTTTTTAATATTTTTACCCTTTTACTTAAGAAATGGTGAATCATCCCCCACGGTTGACATCATCATCTTGAATCCTATTGGTTCTTATACTGTTTATTTTGGTTGTACATTTTTATTAGGAGGCTCTTTTTAGACCTCAAAATTCCCCTAATGATACATTTGTTATACCTCAAAATAAAATGCAACAGCAACAAATAAAATTAATCTAATAGAAGTTGCCCTAGCAACAGGATAGAAAATATCACCAAAATCAATTCCCAACACCTGGGAATAACCTTTTTCTACCAACCAAGCTTTTTATTTCCCCATCTTGCCTTTTGTATTCATCTTCTTCTTAAATACCCATTTTCTTCCAATGGGTTTCCTTCCAGCCTGCAACTCCACCAGATCCCATGCCTCATGTTTATGCAAGCATGTCATTTCATCAACCATGGCCTCCTTTTAGAGTTTTCCATCCTCTGAATCTACTACCTCCCTGATAGTTTTAGGATCATCATCAATCATAAATAAAGTAAAATTTGAACAGAAAGAAGATGGATTATACCTTTTTGGCTACCTTCTTTCTTGAACTGATCTTCTCACAGCTGAAGTTTGTATCTCTTGCTTGTTTGAATATTTTTCTATTGTAGAGTTTGATTCTTCCTCCTTTAGCTCAAACCCTATATTCTCATGTTCCTTTGGTAGGACTTCATGTTTAAAAACATCTTTCACCTCTCTAAACACCACATCTCAGTTGTACACAACCTTCCTTTTTTTTGTTCCAAAGCTTATAACCTTTTAAACCATCCCCATACCCAATAAAGATGCACCTTTCAGATTTATTATCCAACTTGGTCCTTTTCTCCTTTGGAACATGTACATATGCATCACATACAAATACCCTCGGATGTGAAAGAGAGGATTTCTTACCATTCCATACCTCCTGTGGAGCCTTGTCCTAACCCGGTACCCCTGAGCATGCTTCTTGCATTTTCCATTGACGTCCTGTTCATTCTTTCTGCAACTTCGTTTTGTTGAGGTGTGTATGGAGTAGTCTTCTGCAGTGTTATACCACACTTCGTACGGAACACTTCAAATTCCTTCTTGCAGAATTGTCCACCATTATATGTCCTCAGCACCTTTATCTTCTTCTCTATCTAGTTTTCTACCAGATTCTTAAATTCTTTAAATCTGTCAAAGACTTCATATTTCTTCCTCAAGAAATATATCCATGTATTCCTAGAGAATTCATCTATAAACTAAACATAGTACATAGACTTACCTAGTGTTGGAACTGACACAGGTCCAAACACATCATTATGCACAAGCTCTAATATCTTGTTCGCCCTCTTTGCACCAGAAGGGAAACTCACCCAAATTTGGTTCCCATATACACAATGTTCTTAGAAATCAAAATCCAGAGAGAAATTATACATACCTTCTACCATACCATTACCATGCATTATCTGAAGGCCCTTCTCTCCAATATGTCCAAGTCTTTGATTCCACAGCATGGTCTTTTCTCCAGAGACCGGTAGGCTTTCTGCTCCACTTTTAGGAACTACATAATTGTTGCACCCATCAATAACAGTGTTACCCAGAAGCTTGCACAAAGTTCCAATCCGAACTCCCTGCATCAATACCAGTGCTCCCCGAACCATATTGCTAGTATCTTTCTCGAACATTGTTTTTACACCTGCATCATCCATCTTGCTTATAGAAATCAGATTTTTGGTCAATGCAGGAATATGCAGAACATCAGGAAGTGTTCTAATCCATTCACCTTGCAACTTCAACTTTACTTTTCCATGTCTGACAATTCTGGCCTTCCTATCATCCCTTAAGAAGACATCACCACCATCATACTTCTCATACTCACAGAACCACTCCCTATGGTAAGTGAAGTGAAAGGATGCACCTGAGTCAATTAACCATGCCTCATGATCTATATGTGTATTTGAAGAAGAAGAAACAATTCACATCCCCACATTAATCTGAGGCGATTTTTGCCTCTACAAAAGGAGCATCATCAGATCCCTTTCCTTTCTTAGGAGCTTTAGATCTGCAATCCTTTTTGAAGTGCCCTTCCTTTCTGCATTTCCAACACACCTTTACAAGCTCTCCTAGAGATTTAAATCTCCCTCTAGATTTAGATCTCCCACTCGAGAACTTGTTATTTTTTTTGTTCTGGGACCTTCCCCGTATAGACAAGGAATGTCCATTCTGGTCCTCCATATTTTTCCGTCTCATTTCCTTCGATAGCAACGCTGAAATAATTTCATCAAGCTCCAAGATACTTTTATTGCTACCTATTGCAACAACCAGACTGTCCCATGAATATGGTAGAGAATACAACAAATTGATGCACTTATCTTCATCTAAGATTTTAATATCAATAGATAAAAATTGACTTAACACAGTATTAAAGGCGTTCATATGCTGTATCACTGAGTCTCCATCCCTCATCCTTAGGTTATACAGTGTTTTCCGCAAGAACCATTTATTCACCAAAGACTTAGATTGGTACAAATTCCCTAACTTGTACCATAAAGCCTTCATCATAACCTCCCCAGATACATTCAACAATACCGAATTTGAGATACATAATCGTATTGTGTTATTTGCCTTCCGATCCAACTTCGCTCAGTCTTCATCTGAAATCGCCATTGTTTTAGTACTAGGATCTACCGCGATCCACTGATCTTTATCCACCAGTAGATCCTTCATCTCTATCTTCCACAACTCAAAAATCTAGACCATTAAATTTCTCAATCTCTATCTTCCAACTGTTTTCCATCTTCTTTCAACTCAAGAATCGATCCCATAGATCTCCCACTAAACAAGGTCTAGCACAGACCCGAGAAAAACCCCTCAGCAACAAAGGAATCCCCTTGAATTTGAAACAAATCTAATACAAAATGTAGGTTTTAACCCTATTCAGAAATTATCTACAAATGAACTCTTAAAACATAAAATAAACAATAGCAAGAGCATAAACATAAAAACAGATATGTACAAATATTTTCCCCTGGATCCCAAAACAGGGACTACCAGCTTTATTTTTCATTATATTTCTTTCAATGTTTGGAAACACATAAATATACATGTCGAAGAATTTGTAAACCCCAATCCATTAACCCTCGATTAGAACATAATCATAGTTCCCTTGACCAAATCTACAAAATACCATGGGCAAAAAACTATCATGCACAAAACCATAAGCAAGTCCGCTCAGGTCGTGGAAAGAATATAACACACACCCAACAGAGATATTCCTGCAGGGGATTAGTTAGCAGGTGTTCCACTAGTCCAACAGCAGCAGGGACAGTAGATAGGACAAGCAGGAGGACAATCACAGGGATCGTGTACAGTAACTAGTACCAGTATTTCCTTAGGAGTAGGAGATACAAGTAGTTTTCAGCAGACGGAACAACAGGAACAAGAGGAGGAACTTATTGAGCCTCCCACCACGAGTGGTAGAACTAGTAGGGAAGTACATCATACCTTGGGGGATGTAGAGGATTTTTTCGGAGCTCTTAGAACTGACAAGATGCAGCGTAGACATCCTAACATATACCAAGCCTTAGTAGCTCAGGTTGAATAACCCACCAGTTTTCAAGAAGTCATATAGCATCAGGTGTAGGTGGATGCCATGGTATATGAATACAGTTCTATCATGACTAATTATGTCTAGGAATTAGTGCTTTGAACAGAGGATAGATTAGTTGTACATTCAAGATGGATCTACAAGATCAACTACGTTTATAAGCCGGACAGTGTAGAAATGTGAGAGCTAGATTAGCTTCGTGAAAAATGGGTATGCACAAAAGGAACAGATAGACTATGAGAAAACCATCGCCCCAGTTTCCGTATATACCTCTATCAGATCTGTTATATCCCTAGCAGTGGAGATGGGATAGGAGATTCACTAGATGGACACCAAGACAACATTCTTGAATGAAGTGATAGAAGAAGAGGTGTATGTCGAGTAGCCTGAAGACTATGAGACTCATGAGAAGTTCACTCATGTATGCAAGTTGAAGAAAGCCCTATACAGACTCAAGAAAGCACCTAGATCATGGTATGGTCGAATTAACAGTTATTTGCAGCAGTTGGGATTCATCAAGAGTGATGTCGATCCAAATCTCTATTATTTGATGGTGGAGAATGAGCCTCTCATTCTATTTTTGTATGTGGATGACCTGTTTTTAACAGGATCATCAGGGCTCATTAAGGATTGGAAAATAAACCTTGAAGCAGAATTCGACGTGAAGGATATGGGGTTGATGCATTATTTTATAGGATTGGAAGTATGGCAAAAGAATGGGGAGATATTCCTTGGACAAGGGAGATATGCTACAGAGATTCTAAAGAGATTCAGAATGTAGGATTTCTGACCCATGGCAATGCCCATGATCACCAATTCGAAGAAGATAGATGCATCAGGAGACAAGGAAGTCGACCCCACCTTGTACAGACAGCTCATTGGGTCGCTCGTGTACTTAGTCAACACTAGGCCAGAAATTTTTTTCGTTGTCGAGACCCTTACTCAGTTCATGGTGGAACCAAAAAGGGTACATTGGGCAGTAGCTAGGCACATTCTTAGATATGTGCATGGGAAATTTGGATATGGGTTGAAATATACTCGAGGAGATGACGTCAAATTGAGTGGATTCACAAATGCAGATTGGGAAGGTAGTTCAGTGGACCAGAAAATTACCTTTGGGTATTTCTTCAACATTGGATCAGGGATGGTCTCTTGGTGCAGCAAGAAGCAGAAATCGATAGCACTGAGCTCAGCAGATGCTGAATATATGGCAGTGAGCACAGCTACGTGCAAAGCGATATGGCTTAGGAAATTGCTTGTGAGTTTTTTCATAAAGAGCATGGGAGTGACTAGTTTTTACTGTGATAATCAGAGTTGTATTAAAATCTCTAAGAATCCAATATTTCATGATAGGTCAAAGAAAATTGATATGATATGTCATTTTATCAAAGATTGTGTTCAACGTGGGGCAGTCCAGCTGTAGTATTTTCCCACAGGAGATCAGGGAGCATACGTACTCATGAAAACTCTAGGAATAGCTAAGTTCATCCAGTTCAGGGAACAAATGGGTATGGTAGGGAACCTATTTTAGTACCAGAAACATATGGATTCTCAGTTGCAATAGCAGTAGATGAGAGGGAGTTGGAGTGCAGATGCAGTAGTTGGCAGTAGTATGTAGGGTCAGCAGCAACATAGATGCAACGCAGAATCAGATTTTTGCAATGGTTGGTGGGCAGTGAGTCTAGACATCAACAGCGTAGCAAGACATGGTGCAGAATCAGAGTGATTCTTCAGTGGGTTGCAACACTAGAGCACATTCCTCGCTAAGATAGAGTGTTGAATTTTTAGCATCGGATGTGCTCTAGCCTCGAGATTTTGTAGAGAGGCTAAGACACGTGCATTCTCCAAGACCCAAAAATTGTTTGGGAAAATTCCACCTGGTGATGATTTAATTGAAATAATTACTCATTTTTAATGTATTCCTAAGTCTAAACTTAGGAAATGTGATTAATTAAAGGATATTAATTAAATTAGGTATGAATATTCTAGATAAAGGCGTGGATCGAATCCAAGTTAATCTTAGCCATCGATTAAGATCTAAGCATGGTCATTGATACCTCAACAAGAGATTATAAGAAGGAACTCGATGGGAAGTTGGAGAACACACCAATGCAAATAATTATTTTCCCAAGTAGATCGATTTTCTTAGTGGCTGAAGTTCGGCAAGAGAAAATTAAGACGAAGAGTGAGTTGCAGGTGAGAGGGAGAGGGCATCAATAGTAGTCCGAAAGTACGGGGTGATATCTGGAAAGGAAAGCGCAAAGGAGGGACGCAATTCATTAAGCACTACATAGAGGATGACTCATTGATTCCAGCATAAGGACAGAGGGTCCTCTTCAGGGTCGGGAAAACTTTGTGGAGAGAGAGAAATTCATTATTAAATTTCTCTCAGTGGTTCTTCCTCTATTTTTTCTATCTGGTATCTTGTACATGAATTACTTTTGAATATTAATAAAGAAACCCTCATCTGTTGCATCAGTTTTCCCACAATGGGTTTTTCCAGGGACAATTGTCCAAAAACAACTGTGTCAATGTGTTTATATGTGTGCTAGTCTTTTCTGCAGTATTTGATTTGTAAAGGCTACATCGTATATGTTTCGATATTTGTCATAGAAAATTGAAAATAATTTGTTTAATTAATTTTAACAAATAGAAGAAATAATATCAGTTGTTGTAGTAGGATTCGTGGCATCTGAATTTTTATAGAGCTTACATTCGTGTTGTTGAGGCTTAAGGTAAGGGAAAACTCTCTCTCTCTCTTAGATCATAAATTTGTTTTAGATCAACAATATCAAATGTTTGAATATTCATGCCCATAAATCATATTTAAATAGTAGATAGTCTTCTATACATATAGTGCAAATGATAATAGGAGTAAGGATCTTATAGAGAGATTCTTTCAATGAATGGGAAGCCACTTCAATCATCTTCATTAAAGTCGTAAGTCTGTCTATAATACTGTCATGCATCAACATATTTGTTAGATCATAAATTAATACTATATCATGTATTCATCATCGTCATATATGTTAGCATCAACTATTTCACCATTACATCATGACATCAATCTTTCATCAAGGGTTAGTGTCAAATAGCTAATAGGAGTATACTTGAGGAATCATGATCACGACATTATTTCTTTTTCACATAACTCAATAAATTCAAGGCATTCAATTTCATCATATGCCATAATTACTAATCACATCATAACCACGGTCAACAAGAGATCTTGAATTTCAATCTTATTGTTACACTTCTATCATCATGGCTACCATGTTTTCACAAACAATATCAATAGTATCAAGCTACCATCTACTAGAATCAAGGCATTAGCCTTCTTTATGGGATCAAGATATCCAAAATGATAGGTGTTAGCCAAACATCAAGTATAACAATATATCAAGGATCAATATTAAGTAACTTCATAGAATCAAGAAATTCATAATGTTTAAGAAGTAAGATACTTGTTCAATACCAATTGCACCAATTCATCATAAGAATCATGAATCCAAATCATTTTCATATGCATAATCCATTTGCGAAGGAGACATTCTCATCATACCTTAGGGCTTACCTTGCCATCCAATATTGCACTGAGGTGGAAAATAACATTGAAATAATATATCATGCATACCTTGCAGTATTCAAATACATGTGCACCTTATCATTTTACATAGGCAACTCATAGCACTTTATCACCTTTTCATCAAATGCCTCATTACCTTTTCTGACGTTAGTTCTTATCTTCCTGCACTAGCCATCTTTCCTGCATCTCAGATGATCCTTAGGAAGGATCCACTTATCATATCTCATCAAGAAGTTAGGAGCATCCAAATGCTCAAATATACATGCAACAACTAATGATCAAAACAATAATTAGATCTATAAGTTCTAAACAAAAGTAAAGACATAAATGAACAAGATAAACTAGAAAGTACTTATTTTCAATGATAGGTGATCATCTCCCTCTTAAACCAACCTTCAAGAGCCATAATTGTCCATTGTCTATATTACAATGTTTCATTCATTATTTCAACCAAATTTATCAACAACCACGCCCAATAGAGACTATCATATCTAGGGCTTCATCAAATCTATCACAATGGCTTGAGCATTTGACCATGCTATGGTTTCTAGATTTCATATCTCAAATATTTGCCATAAACCAGGGTTTCTCCCAAACCCTAACCTCATAGTATCCATCAAAACTTAATATACAAATTTCCTAAGGTTTTATTCAAACCCTGGAATTCCTTTAGGTCTCCCCCACCCTCTCTTGCATCCATCAATGGTGTCATCATATGGGTGATCTTCAATGAATTTTCTTCAACCCAACTCTAATACCATGCTAATTTTTCTTAGGGCTATATTTTTCTTTTCTTTGATAATTGCATTTCTTCATTAACACATTAAGTTCACCCCATAACATCATAATATTATTCAGATTAACATCATTATTCAGTGACATATGCAACTATGTAGAAAGAAAAATATCATCATCATCAATGAAGTGGAACATAAAATAACAATAGAATAAAAACATTTAGACATAGAGACAGTATGATTGGTCAGAGACCAGGGAAAAACATAGTATGGGGAAAATACTTTCAAATTCTTCTTATTATTATATTGTCATTGAATGATTCAACAAAAGAGAGTAAAATGATCCATATCTTCATCCATAAACCTAATCAATAAAATCAACTAAACAATATCCATGAAATGAACCTAATAATGCTTATACTTAAAACCCTGATTCTGAAGCCTGTAATGAACTGTCACTATCTGTGGTCAACTGTTGAACCCTATGGTCAACTAGGAAAAAATTCAGTTAATAGAGAAATGCAACGTTAGGTCGCAGTCGCAGGGAGGAAGTGGTCATGCGAGTAACTGGGAGATTTTAGTCTCTCCCTTAAGCCTGCAAGCTAGCGACTAGTAAAATATTACCTTTAGTAAGCATGCGGCCGAGAAACAAAACCATAGAAACATGCGTGAGCTTCGCACCCTGTAATCTTGGACCTATGCCAAACACTTTCAGTGAACCTGCCTCAAACCTGTGCGAGCAAAAACCAAAGAAGAGAATAGAATCATGTCTCATGATCATGTCCAAATGAGGTAGAGGTCACTTGTATTTATAACCTTCCAAGGGTGTCCACATTGCTTTAGGTCCAACTTGATCAAATATGCACATGTGAGATCTATTACCCACCACTTCGTGGGTGATATCCCTAGGAGAAATTTTTCTCCATGATGGACCTCAGCTAGCAACCAATGACCCCTTGCATCCTTCTTTTAACTCGTTCTGCAATTTCTCTGCCACCTGAGCCAGCCATGTGGTCCTTCACCCATATGTATTGATCGTATGTTTGAAGGTGGGCCTCTTGAATCTAAAGCTATGTCTTTTCATTTGGAAATTGAGTATTTGGCTTACTTGTTGTGGATACTTCTCGACATTGATGGATGGGGGGATTTGGCGAAAAGAGTGAGCTTAGTTTGTGCTCTTGTCGCCTTAATATTCTTTAAATGTTACCTTTGGATCTTAGTCCTATGGGATCTCCTTTATTGACCATTTGGTTCTAGGGTGGTACTACTTGGGAAACCCCGACTTTGGGTGTGTGGTCTCACTTTTTTATCCACATATTTTATATTTTTCACTATACCCCCATTCACCATTTCTCCCACCTGGGTCCATATAGGGCCAACCTCCCTATCCCCTTGCCCCCACCTTGGGTTAGGCCTAGAATGATGCCCCGTTGCTTGAAGCGGCTAAAAGAAAATAAAAAGCATAATTGGCCACACTTAACATGAAATTGTACCACAAAATGAAAAATATGGTTAGGAAAAAAATAATTAGCACGTGGGAAAAATCCAATACACAAGCTCTACCACATACCCCTGGTCATCACCCTAGTTCCATAGTGTTGAGTTTTTTGAGTATTGGGGTAGCATCAGATGTGCTCTAGCTCACAAAATTTGTGGAGGGACTAGAGTACATGAGATCACCAAGACCCATAAAAGGATTTGGGAAATTCCATCCGGTTTGGGAGATAATTAATTAATTAATATTTTAATTAAGGACCCTAAGTCTAACTTAGGAAAATTAAAATATTAAAGGTAATTAATTTAAACATGTGATGGAAATGACTTAAGTCACATGGATCAAACTTTATTTTAATCTTAGCCATAGATTCAAGATTAGATCATGGTCGTTGGTTTCCCATTGAAAAAGTATAAAGGAAAGGCTTGGGGTCAGTTGGAGAACACACACACGGAAGCAGAGCACTGAGAATAAGCTGGAATTCTAGGGCGGGTTTGCTAAGAATTTTTAGAAGTGTTTCAAATGCAGAGAGGGGTAGTATTGGCCAAGGGGATGATCTGATCCCAGAGGCAAGAATCAACAAGAAGCAGAGAAACAACAATTAGAGCAAATAAGCAGAGGAAGTGCAGGCTATGCAGCCTATACTAACGTTGCAGAGTTAGAATGGGCCACGTTGAGGGTCCTAAAGGGCAAACAGAGGAAGCAGGAGGCCATCTAGGCTTATGTAGGGCCAGCCATGGCAACGTAAGGATTGTGTCACCCATTCGGGGGTTACGCAACCCTCTCTCGAGTAGCGCAAGGGCACGCAGAGGCTAGGAGGGATGATGCAGGTAACTTCAGAGAAGCGTTGGGGTTTCTAGAGGTAGAAAGGGGTTGAGTTCTGTAAATCCTGTTTGAGGTTGTGAATCAGTCCATTTTTCAGTCTCCAAAATAGCAAGTATAGCTGCAGATCTTGTTTTCTTTGTCGAGTTAACCAGTAAGGTGCCTATATTTGTTGTATTCAGAATCTACTTAATAATATAAACCCTCCAACAGCTAGAAGACCAGTTTTCCCACATTTGGTTTTTCTAGGGACAGCTGTCTAGAAAATATTGTGTGTCACTTTGTCTGTGAGCATGCATTTATTCTTAGATCTGAATCAGTGAAGAACTGGTATGCGTTTACTTCGATTTTAATCTGAATTTTCAACATTAATAACTTGATTAAGTAGGAGAAGTATAACCAGATCTAAAGTAGGGTTTCTGCATAATGTAATATTCAGAAATTTTCACATGGTATTAGAGCGATTACGGATCTAGCTGGATCACCAACAAGAATACTGACGAATCCTTGCTGCAGAAAGCAGAAAAGAAAGTAGCAGCAGTCGCAGAAAGTCAGACTAGAGAGGATAGCGCAACAAAAGAGGGAAGCAGAGCCACGCAGAGGCCAGAGTGACACAATCCCCATGAAGGCCGATGTACTTACTGCGCAGAGGCGGCGCAGAGACATCGTTGGGACTGTCTGCTCATGTAGAGGCCAGCCAGGGTGATGCAATCTTGAGGTTGTGGCTGATTCAGAGTGCCGAAAGTAGTGCTGCAGAGCTTCAGTAGTTGCTGGTGGGGTTAAAATTAGGGGAATTTTGAGGTCTAAAATGGGCCTCCTAAGGAAATTATAAAATAATAGTGAAAATAATAAGATAAGATTTGATGACATCATCAAATTTTAGAGGGAAAAAAGAAAGAAAAAATTCAACTCGTATTTTCAACTTATCTCCCAAAGATTTTATTCAAATTTCGAGCAGAAGTACTCATTGGATGCAAAATTTAATTCCTCATCCAATGAGTACCCATATTGCATACTTTCGATGGACCCTGCTACACAAAAAAGAGAAATACATGAAAAACATGATTGCAATCACGTTTTTTCTTGTATTTCTCATTTTGCATGTAGCAGGGTCCATCGAAAGTATGCAACCTGGGTATTCCTTGGATGAGGAATTAAATTTTTCATCCAACGAGTACTTGGAGAATCATCCCCCATGGTTGAAATCATCATATTGAATCATATTCGTTCTTATAAACTTTATTTTGGTTGTACATTTTTCTTAGGAGGCCCATTTTAGACCTCAAAAATTCCCTAATCATTTCTAAAGGAGTAGATATTAGCATGAGCACTAGTTGACAAACAGCAGGAGGAGAACAGCTTCTCAGAGGATTTCCAGCGAAAGATATCTGTAGATCGATCAGAGGATCGAAGAGAGCTGATTCGTTTGATTTGGAAAACTTCCAAGAGAGAAGGTCAATTGGCAGAGGGATAAAAGGGTGCCTTTCTCTCCAAGGACCCTAGATCTGAGTCTCTAGCATAAAGAGGAGGATTAGTTCTGACAGATTTTTTGAGAATATGGCACCTCACGGACTACGTGATCAGGATAGGTTGGACAATCTGTCCAACTTTGCAGTCTGGAAGGCCAGAATCCTGGTAGTCATGGAGGCATACAGTCTGAGGGAGCATGCAGAGAAAGTCTTATCCATGCCAACCGATGTGAAGCCCCTGGAGAAGAATGAAGAAGCAATGACACACGCCAAGCACTTCACTATGGATGGTGTCAAATATCATGTAGTGCCTCACATATCCAAGAAGACTACGGCTCATGATATGTGGATGGCTTTGACTTCAATATATGAAGGAAGATCCATCCAAAGGAGAATAATTATGGAGAATCAATTGAGGTTATTCATGATGGCCAAGGGAGAAGAAATCAAGCCCTTCCTTTTCAGATTACAAGTGATCAGGGATCAGTTGTCTATCATGGGAGAAAAAGTGGAGGATGATGTGATGGTGAGGACTGCACTCAATGGGGTCATAGAGGACTGGGAAAATTTCTTCCAAAGTATCTTGGGTAGGGCGGACCTGCGCAACTGGGACAGTATGTGGGCGATCCTTCGTCAAGAAGAACTCCGTCGGTTCACCAAGAGACAGTACAACATGGGATCAAGTAAGGTGAAGAAGGAAGAGAAAGAAGATGCATCCATGGCATCAAAGCGGCAGCAAGGGAGGAAGAAGTGTGATCTATCAAAGATCAAGTGTTTCTAGTGCGGCGAACTAGGAAATTTCGCCAGCAATTGTCCAAAGAAGAAGAAGGACAAGGAAGCTTCTACCTCCAAGGCTGATGTGGCAGATGATGGCTCCGAAGATGACATAGCCATGAGCGCTCATGAACCACGAAATTGCGGCGAGATGGATCTGTAGAGAAACTACAGAGTGATGGTGTGATCCTTGAGTAGCCCAACCCTTGGATCACATCCGTGCTACGAGAGCCTTAAGACAGTAGAGGGACAAGTGGAGAAGTTGGTGCCAAGAATCATGGATGAAGTAGAGGTAGAGCTAGATGCTGATAGGGAGCAACGTAGTGCAGATGCAGCAGCAGCAGCGCAAGGGCTAATGTGACTTCAACAGCGCAAAGTAGGCATGCTTATGCAGAGAAAAGTTGCAACAACGCAGTGGCTTCAAGAGGACAGCACAGAGCAGCAGCCGATAGAGATTCAGTGATGAGGAATCAGCCCAACTAACTTTTCTGTCAAATATTGGGCAGGATTCTTCAGTTTTTTCTCTCAGAAACCGAGTTGCAGTGCAGCAGTTGGCAGCACCATGCAACAAATTGAGAGGGAGTTGTAGTACAGATGTGGTAATGACCATGGCAGTGTCATAGGCAACAATACAGGAGAGAAGAAACAGTGCAGTGATGAAGGGCAGTAGGCCAAGCATCAGCGCAGTGACCCACACCAGAGATCAGTGCAGAGTTTCGGGGTGAAGAAACGTTGTATTGTAGCACATTCCTCGCTAAGTGGGAGTGTTGAGTTTTTTTTACTATTAGGGTAGAATCGGATGTGCTCTAGCTCCCAAAATTTGTGGAGGGACTAGAGTAAATCAGATCTCCAAGACCCAGAAAAGGATTTGGGAAATTCCATTGAGTTTCGGAGATAATTAATTAATTATTATTTTAATTAAGGACCCTAAGTCTAACTTAGGAAAATTAAAATATTAAATGTAATTTATTTAAACATGTGATGGAAACGACTTAAGCCACACGGATCAAGCTTTCTTTTAATCTTAGAAATCAATTCAAGATTAGATCATGGTCGTTGGTTTACCAATGAGAAAGTATAAAGGAAAGGCTTGGGGTCAGTTGGAGAACACACACACGGAGGTAGAGCACTGAGACTAAGCTAGAATTCTAGGGCGAGTTTGCTAAGAATTTTCAAAAGTGTTTCAGCTGCAGAGAGGGGTAGTATTGGCTAAGGGGATGATCTGATCCCAGAGCCAAGAATCAGCAAGAGGCAGAGAAGAAGCAACCAGGAGCATTGTAGAGGAAGCAAAGGCTACGTTGTAGCTGCACAGCGCAGAGGGTTTCAGCCGCTACCCAAGCCCAAAAAGGGAAGCGCAGAGGCAGCAGGAGGCCATCCAGGCTTACGCAGGGCCAGCTAGGGCAGCGTAAGGACTGCATCACCCAATTTTTGGTTACGCATCCCTCTCCTGAGCATCGCAGGGGCGTGCAGAGGCTAGCAGGGCTGACACAGGCAGCTTCAGAGCAGCGTTGGGGTTTCTAGATGCAGAAAGGGGTTGAGTTCTGTAAATTCCATTTGAGGGTGTGAATCAGTCTAGTTTTCAGTCTCCAGAACAGTAGGTATAGCTGCAGATCTTATTTTTTATGTTAGGTTAACCAATAAGGTGCCCAGATTTGTTTTATTCGGAATATACTTAATAATATAAACCCTCCAGCAGCCAGAAGACCGATTTTCCCGCATTGGGTTTTTCTGGGGACAGTTGTTCATTCCATCACTCGAGCCCTTGTAGAGGATCTACAGGCATCTTCGACTCATATGGAGACCCGTGGGGTCATTTATGTGCCCCCACACTCACTAGGAGCACCACAGGTCTACTACTTGGAGAATAAGGGGCCACCCCTTTATCCAAAATATTTTGAGCAGTTTATACATCATCATGGAACTTCTAGAGACAACATGTACATATGATTAATTAACCGCCAGAGAGGCTTATTATTCCATTTTGTGAGCTAGTTTGGTGGGCTTGTCCCCAAAACTGGTTTTATTTGCACATTATTTTATTATTAGGGGCTAATGTAGGCTCACGGGCTAATTCAAACTCATAAAAGGGGTATAAATTGATC
Organism: Pinus albicaulis; assembly: GCA_034641835.2. Classification (NCBI taxonomy): domain Eukaryota; kingdom Viridiplantae; phylum Streptophyta; class Pinopsida; order Pinales; family Pinaceae; genus Pinus; species Pinus albicaulis. The sequence continues at coordinate 73,094 of JAXQQM020081044.1, read as the reverse complement.
TTAGTTGGATTCATTTGTATCACCACTTGACTTGGGATTTCTCTCTCTTAAGAGAATTTCACATTTTTTCCTTGGTGGAGATTTTTGGTTGATGGATGATTTTTGGTCTATGGATTTGGGCTATTTCTATCTTGGAGATTCTTGTGTGCAAATGTGATGCTGGTTGGATATACTTTCTAATAGTGTAAAAGTGTAAATTTGATGATATTTTATTGTTGCTTCATACTACTGGATTTCGCTATAACTTGGGCTAGTTGTTGCATACTACTGGATTTCGCTATAACTTGGGCTAGTTGCTGCATGATTGAAATGTGGAATTATGTGTCTATTTAGCTTAATTTATGTATGGGCCATTCTTATATGAATGAAATGTCCTAGAGATCATTTTATCTCGAAAAATTTGCACCATTTGTATGAAGTATAAATTCTTGAAGGTCACTTTTCTTATCTTTCCCTTAACATTGAACGAAGTTGACTTTCTGGGCCTTCTTGAACAAGAAACTCAATTCTTATTCATTATTATCCTTGACTCCATATCCCCAAGTGAATTAGGCACTTATCCCTCATAAAAGAGTGGTTAATTTCCCCTATTGTTCACATTTTTCCCCTTTTCCCCAAGTCTAGCCAAATTAGGTTACCTAGGGCATCAAATTCCCAGGAATATAGCTATTGGAAAACTTCGATATCCTAGAGGCAACTGCGTTGGTGGGTCCCCTCACTCTCCTCCAAATTTGGGCCAATTCTGACAGTGGAATCTCCTAGTACCTCAAGCCCTAGCTCTAGGACCAAGTTTTTCCCTGTGTTTCTCAAGGCTAGCACATGGCACAACCAATTTGAACTTTTGAAGTAAAAATTCTTGTTTGATCCTTTCCCCTCACCTTGTCCAGGATAGGAGCATCATTGTTTGCTATATTCCAACCTCGAACCTGGGTTGGGTCCACTTGGTCCCGTGTGGTCCCATTTTTTGTTAAAGACTATTCATCAAGGAATATTTGGAAATCCATGTTACCAAAGGATTTTAGGGATTTTGCACCATTTGTATGAAGTATAAATTCTTGAAGGTCACTTTTCTTATCTTTCCCTTAACATTGAACGAAGTTGACTTTCTGGGCCTCCTTGAACAAGAAACTCAATTCTTATTCATTATTATCCTTGACTCCATATCCCCAAGTGAATTAGGCACTTATCCCTCACAAAAGGGTGGTTAATTTCCCTTATTTTTCACATTTTTCCCCTTTTCCCCAGGTCTAGCCCCATTAGGTTACCTAGGGCATCAAATTCCTAGGAATATAGCTATTGGAAAACTTCGATATCCTAGACGAAACTGCGTTGTTGGGTCCCCTCACTCTCCTCCAAATTTGGGCCAATTCTGACAGTGGAATCTCCTGGTACCTCAAGCCCTAGCTCTAGGACCAAGTTTTTCCCTGTGTTTCTCAAGACTAGCACATGGCACAACCAATTTGACCTTTTGAAGTAAAAATTCCTATTTTATCCTTTTCCCTCACCTTGTCCAGGATAGGAGCATCATTTTTTGCTATATTCCAACCCCGAACCTGGGTTGGGTCCACTTGGTCCCGTGTGGTCCCATTTGTTGTTAAAGACTATTCATCAAGGAATATTTGGAAATCCATGTTACCAAAGGATTTTAGGGATTGAGAACCTCCTATATAAATATTATTCTTCTACCTCAACCCTCCAATCCTCATCCCCTCTCCCTAGAAGATCAAGTTCCTTGCTTAAAAGGAAAGAAAGCCCCATTCTTCATTTTATCCTAGAGAAAGGATTTCTAAGGCCACTTCACACCTATTCATTGATCTATACCTTATAAATGGCATTCCTAACTACCGAGACTCCTCCCATTGGTGAAAGTCCATAAAGAGAAGGGAGTCTTAGTTGTGGTGACAGTGGGCTAAGTCTCCATCATTGCCCTTGTCCTAGTAGTTTCCCTCTTAAGAACCCCTTTTAGGTCCCCTACTGGTTTGAGTGGTAACATTCTCATAAATCAAAAATACACTTTCCCTTGTCCAAATTAGATGATCTTTACGTCGATTTTGGTCCTCTCGAAAATAGGAATTCAATGCAATCATCGTCTCCATCAAATTGGCCATTCAACGTGGAATTTGACCACAGTTACATATTTTAACATAACAATCCTCCTCTGCACACAATCTCTCATATGATGGTAGTTGGTGTCTAGATGCTTGGACCTATCATGAAACATTGGGTTTTCAAAGAATTGTATACAACTATGATTGTCACAGTGGATCAATGTAGGCTCCATCCTCTGACTGAAGAGACTAACCAGGATCTTCCTCATCCAAATATCCTCACATGTTGCTTGAATAGCATCCATATACTCGGTGTTTGTTGAGTTGAGTGTTGCATATCTTTGTTTCCTTCTATCCCAAAAAATAGCTACTGAACCAAAACTAAAGACTGTTCCTGATGTGCTCTTCCTATCTGAGGGACTACATGTCCAATCTACATCTGTGAAGCCTTGCAGCTTCACTCCATGAGTCTACATGTACTATAAACCAAAGTTTATTGTGCCTTTGAGGTATCTTAGAACATGTTTTGTTGCTTTCTAGTGAAGCTTGGAAGGCTCCAACATTAACTAACTAAGTTGGTTCACTACAAAACAAATATTGTGCCTTGTGTTCACCAAGTACATCAAGGACCCCACCAATTGTTTGTAGATATTGCCATCTATTTCCTCTCCTATAGAACCATCCTCTTTACTCCAATTAATACCTAGAGGAGTATCCATGCATTTGAAATTTTTCATATGGAATCTCTGAAGGATTTCAGAGGTGTACTTCCCCTATCTAACAAATATCTTTCCATCTCACTGCCACGCCTCCAAGCCAAGGAAGTAGTGCATAAAACCCACATCCTTTATCTCCCTCCTTGCAAGATTTGATCAACCTGTCATCTCCTATCATGATCAAATCATCCACATAGAGAACTAATATGAGAAGACTATCATCTACCATAATGTAGTAGATATTTTCATATGCTTCAATCAGTGAAGCCCAATCCAGTGAGATAAGAATCTATGTGAGTGTACCAAGCATGGGGTGCCTACTTGAGACCATAGAGGGCTCTCTTAAGCCTACACACATGTGTCTCCTTGCTAAAGGTCTCGAACCCCTCAAGATGCTTAATGTATATCTCCTCCTCAACCACTCCATTGATTAAGGAAATATTAACATCCATTTGGTGGATCCTCCACCCCATCTATTCTAACGATGCAAGTATGGTTCTGATAGATGAGTATCTTTCCATAGGGGAAAATGTCTCCTCCTAATCAATCCCCTCCACCTGTGAGAAACCTTTGGCCACAAATATGGCCTTGTACTTCTCAACACTACCATCAGATGCATGTTTCACCTTATACACCCACCTGGAGCTAATAACAGATCGGTCCTAAGGTCTTGGCACAACTTCCCAAGCATCATTCTTCATGAAGGATTCACATTCCTCCACCATGGCATCTACCCACGCCTGCTAGGAAACTACCTCTTCAAAAAAATATGGCTCATAATCTATCAATTTTGACTTGAGTTCCACATATCTTGTATATCTATTTGGTGTTCTCCTTTGTCTGCGCAACATTAGGGGAATTTTGAGGTCTAAAATGGGTCTTCTAAGAAAAATGTACAACAAAAATAAAATTTATAAGAACCAATAGGGTTCAAGATGATGATGTCAACCATGGGGGATGATTCACCATTTTTTTAGTAAAAGGGTAAAAAGATTAAAAAATAATAAAATAATAAAACTAATTTTTCAACCCGTATTTTCAACTTATCTCCCAAATTTTTTACTCAAATTTCAATTGGGAGTACTCGTTGGATGCGAAATTTAATTCCTCATCCAAGGAGTACACATGTTTCATACTTTTGATGGACCCTGCTACACGAAAAATGAGAAATATATAAAAACACGTGATTGCAATCACGTTTTTTATGTATTTCTCCTTTTTCATGTAGCAGGACCAAACGAAAGTATGCAACATGGGTACTCCTTGGATGAGGAATTGAATTTTGCATCCAACGAGTACTCCCGCTTAAAATTTGAGTAAAATCTTTGGGAGATAAGTTGAAAATATGAGTTGAAAAAGTAGTTTTTTCTTTTTTCCCTCTAAAATTTGATGATGTAATTAAATCTTATTTTATCATTTCCACTATTATTTTATAATTTCCTTAGGAGGCCCATTTTAGACCTCAAAATTCCCCTAATCGGAGCTAGGAGCTCCAACATGCTCCTGAGCTTCCTACACCAACGTGTTTTCCTCCCTGGTTCTCTTCCTCCCTTCTTTGAAAGGCTTCGTGTGAGTGCATGCCTCCACTCAACCTACTCTATGTTCCTCCACATGTGGTTGTTCCACAACATCTTATGGATCTGACTGAGGCTCCTCCTTTGGAGCTAGAATCTCCTCCTATGGTGGAATGCTCAACACTCGCTATAGAAAACTCACGGCTTTCTCCTCGTCAAATCTCACATCTGTCCTCATAACAGTCATCTTGAGTGAGGACATGTACACCAGGTAAATATGAGGTGTCTATGTGTATCCTACAAAGATCCCCCTCTCTGTTGTGGGATCCAACTTTTCCTTTCTATCTTTGGAGACATGAAAATAAATCATGGATCCAAAAATGTGAAAGTGGGAGACATCTGGCCTCCTCCTAGAGAAATCCTCTTTAGGTGTGATCATTCCAAGAATTGTGTGAGGGCTCATATTTTGCAAATAAACAATTGTATTGCATGCTTATGCCCAAAGATATAATGGCAATCCTTAATCATGAAACATTTCTCTTGCAGCCCCTAAAATGCTCCTATTTTTTCTCTCTACAACCCCATTTTGTTGTGAGTCATGGGGTGTAGTCAACTCCCTTCTACTACCCTCCTTGGCACATAATTATTTGAAGGCATTACACACATACTCTCCTCCACTATCACTTCTCAGGGATTTAATTTTCTGCCCAGTCTCATTTTCAACTAAGGCTTTGAATTAAAAAAACTTTGAATAAACCTCATATTTCTTCTTCGTGAAATAAATCCAACATTAGCAGGAAAAATCATCTATGAAGATCACATAATACTTATGCTTTTTATTTGAGACTATAGAAAATGGTCCACACACATCTAAGTGAACTCGATCCAAGATGGCTCCAGCTATATTATCTCGGCCCTGGAAGGATGATTTAACATATTTTCCAAGAGTGCATCCCTTACAAACATCGTGTTGATCAAGGGTACATTATGGAAGTCTAGTGGTGATATGATGTATTATTTTTAAAGCTTCGTGGTGTAGGTGCCCCATGTGCCTATGTCAGAGCTCTCCAACATCTCGTCCCTGAACATGTTTTTCCTTACTTAACAATGCAATGCATGCAAACACCTCTAGCTTGTAGATATTTTTAACCCAAACACCAAATTGTTTTACTTGTCCAGTAGAAACATGCTTCATATAAGCATTCCCTTTACTAAGCACCCCATCATATCATCTATCTTCAAGAGCAACTACAAAAGTTAGAATTTTTTTTTCAGACCAGGCACATACATTACATTTCGTAGGTGAAAATGGGAGAATGACTCCCTCTTAAAGGTGATAGTGCCAATCCCTTTGATAGTATACCTTCCATCATCTCCAATCTCTATGGGAAAGTGTAGGTCCTTCTCCTCTAGGTTACAAAAGAACTCCTTATTTCCTATCATATTAAATGAAGCACTAGAGTCTAAGTACCATACATTACCTTGTATAGTACTTTCCATGCAAGAAATGAGAGTGAAATCCAACTCGAATTGTGATGTGAGAGCATGTCCTCCTGTTTCTCCTACAGACACTTGCTTGCATAGTGTCCATACTCATGGCAGTGAAAGCATTTAATTTTACCAAGCTCTTATTCTTGCCATAGTTCTGGATATATTATGCCTTTCCTTGGGCCTTCTTGCCTTTGGATTTCTTTCCTTTTTCTGCTAAAGCAAAGTTTTATTCATCATCAATTCTAGATGTGAATCCATCTCTAATGTTTCTTCTAATCTCCTCCGCACCAAGTCATACCAAAGTCTCTCCCAATCTGGGAGCTTGTATCTTCCATTAATTGAATCCTGATAGATATGTCAAGACTTTGGAAGACCAAGGAGTGATAAGCTCACAAGTTCATATGGTGGCATATTCTCTCCAGCTCCTCCAAGTTCATATCTCACCAGAGTGAATCTGGATAGGTATTGAACAATAGTTTCATTTTTGTTCATTTGAATGTGTTGATATTTTGGGGTAGCATAGGATGTGCTCTAGCTCCCAAATTTTGTGGAGGAGCTGGAGTACATGAGATCTCCAAGACCCAGAAAGGGTTTAGAAGAATTCTATCAGGTTTAAGATATATTTAATTTAATTCTAAATTAGGAAAATTAAAATATTAAAGTGAATTAAATTAAACATGTGATGAGAATGACTTAAGTGACGCGGATCAAGCAGCTTCTAATCTTAGCCATCGATTAGAGATTAGATCATGGCCATTGATGTTTCAATGAGAAAAGTATAAGAGAAGCGGTTCGAGTTAGTTGGAGAACACAGACATTGGCGGAGCACTGAAGCTAATTTGAAATTCTAGGGCGTGGTTTGCTAAGAATTTCAGAAGCAATTTGAAGTGCGGTGAGGGGCAGTATTGGCAAGGGGATAGTTTGATCCCAGGCCAAGAGTACAACAACAGTAGAGAGGCAGCATACCAGAGCAGTGCAAAGCCAACCAGGTGCTACGCAGTCCAGCAGAGGCAGTAGGAGACACGCAGGGTTGACACAGGCCTTGTCAGGGCAGCGGAAGGGCAGCATAAGCCCTTCAAGGGTGACGCATGCCCTTCTAGAGCAATGCAGAGGCTGACGCGGGCCAGGAAGGCTGACACAGAGGGTTGAAGAGTAGTGTTGGGGTTTACAGTGGGCCAGAAAGGGATCGAGTTCTATAAATCTCATTTGAGAGTGTGGATTAGCCATATTTTCTATCTCTGAGGATAGAGGTATTGTTGTCATATTATTTATGTATAGGGTAAACTAGTTTGGTGCCCAGAAATTGTTGTACTTATATCTTCTTAATAATAAAAACCCTCGAGAGCTAGCTACACCGATTTTCCTAAATTGGGTTTTTCTAGGGACATTGGTTTGAAAAACCTGTGTCACTTTTTCATATGAGCATGTTATTCAGTAATTGATCTATATGTGCAGGCTTCTAGTTGTATTTACTTTTCCGATTTAATAAATATTTCAGAATTTAACTTGTAACTTAATTCAAGTAGGAGAAGTAAATCAAGATATTGCATTAGGGTTTCTTAGATTAAGAAATTATCACATGGTATCAGAGCTATTACAGATCAAGCTGGATCTCCAACAAATTGGCTGAAGAAATTTGTGTTGCAGAGAGCAGCTAAAGAAAAATAGAATCTGGAGAGGGCAACGCAACACCAGAAGGACGTAGAGGCAGCAAGAGCCACGCAGGGGCTAACACAGGGACATCGCAATGCCTTCCAGAGGGATGTGAGAGCAGCTTGCATTGTGGAGTCATTGTGCATAGGCTGCATTGAGCCAATCTATTCACGAAAAGGCTCATCAGGGTGACACAATCCAATTTCAAGTGTTGTGCATATTTTTCGTGGACCGGAAGCAGAGCTTCAGATCTTAAGCAGTTGCTGGTGGGGTGGAGATTATGTCGATGCAAAATCGTGCCTAAGCTAAGTTGACAAAGAGCGGGAGGAGAACAACTACTTAGCAGATTTCATTGCCAAAATAAATATGAGGATCGATCGTATGGTGATCGAAGAGAGCTGATTTGTTGTGTTTGGAAGATTTCCGAGGGAGGAAATAAGTTGTCAGAGGGAGCAGAGGGTGCCTTTTTCACCAAGGACCCTAGATCTGAGTTTTTGTTGAGAGTAATAGCAGAAGCAGGGAGAGGAAGATCAGTTCCGACAGAATATTTATGAGTAGATGGCGCCATACGAACTGCGTGATCAGGAGAGGTTGGATGACCTGCCCAACTTTGCTATCTGGAAGGCCAGAATCCTGGTAGTCCTGGAGGCATACGACTTGCGGGAGCATGTAGAGAGTGTCTTGGCTACTCCAAACGATTCTCTTCTTCTAGCGAAGCATAATGAAGTAGCGACACATGCGAAGAGCTTCATCATGGACGGGGCTAAGGATCATGTGGTGCCACACATAACCGAGAAGAAGACAACTAATGGGATGTGGAAAGATTTAACCACACTGTATCAAGGGAAACCTGTCAGATAAATATGCTTCTGGAGAACAAGCTAAGGTTATTTATGATGACCAAGGGAGAGGAAATCGATCCTTTCCTCTTCACGTTGCAGTCGATTCGGGATCAGCTCAGTCTCATGGGGGTCAAGGTGGAGGATGATGTCATGGTGAGGACTACTCTAAATGCAGTCACAAAGGACTAGGAAACATTTTTCCAAAGCATCTTGGGCAGAGTGGACCTTCCAAACTGGGACGATATGTGGGCTATCCTCCGACAAGAGGAGATCCGCCGAATGACCAAGAGGCAGACCAACACTAGATCAAGCAAGGTGAAGAAGGAGGAAGTGGAAGATGGAGCTCTGGCATCTAAGAAGCATGATCTATCTAAGATAAAATGTTTCCAATGTGGTGAACTTGAACACTTCTCCAACAATTGTCCTCAAAAGAAGAAGGACAAGGAAGCTTCCAGTTCCAAGGTTGCGGCAGTTAAAGAAGACGATGTCTCTGACGATGATGTAGCCATGAGCGCTCATGAACCATAGAGGTGGGGCGATTTTGATTTGTAGAGAAGCTACAAAGTGGTGGCGGGATCCTTGAGTAGCCCAACTCTTGGATCACATCCGTGCTATGGCAGCCTTAAGACAACAACAAGGAATTACTAGAGCAGTGGGTGCAAAGATCATAGATGAAGTAGAGGAGGAGGTTGGGACATTATAGAGGGAGCAGCACAGATTAGAGGCAGCAGTAGTGTAGAGGCAAAATCGCAGAAGGGTTGATGGGACTTCAGCAGCCCAGAGGAGGCATGCTTACGCAGTGCAGAGCTGCAGCAATGCAGTTGCTTCAAGAGGAAAGCACATAGCAACAGCGTAAGGAGCTTCACTGATGAGATGCAACCCGGCTGACTTGTATGTCATTGGGCATGGGTCCTTCTGTTGCTTACTCTCAGCAACTGAGTTGCAGTGCAGCAGTTGGCAACACGATGCAACGATTTGAGAGGGAGTTGTAGTATGGATGTAGCAGTGACGGTGGCAGAGTCATGGGAAACAGTACAGAGAGCAGTAGTAGCGTAGTGATGAAGGGAAGTAGGCCAAGCATCAGTGCAGAAACTGACGCCGGAGATCAGAGCAGTACTTCGGAGTGAAGTGTATTTCTAGAGCACATTCCTCGTTAAGAGGGAGTGTTGAGATTTTGGAGTAGCATCGGATGTGTTGTAGCTCCCAAATATTGTGGAGGATCTGGAGTACATGAGATCTCCAAGACCTAGAAAGCGTTTAGAAGAATTTCATCAGGTTTAAGAGACATTTAATTAATTAATATTTTTAATTAGGGACCCTAAGTCTAACTTAGGAAAATTAAAATATTAAAGTGAATTAAATTAAACATGCGATGAAAATGACTTAAGTGATGCGGATCAAGAAACTTCTAATCTTAGTCGGTGATTAGAGATTATATCACGACCATTGATGTTTCAACGAGAAAAGTATAAGAGAAGGGCTTGGGGTCAGTTGGAGAACACACACGTTGGCGAAGCACTGAAGCTAAGCTGAAATTATAGGGCGTGGTTTGCTAAGAATTTCAGAAGCAGTTTGCAGTGCGGTGAGGGGCAGCATTGACAAGGGGATGGTTTGATACCAGGCCAAGAGTACAACAGCAGTAATGAGGCAGCATACCAGAGCAGTGCAGAGGCAGCCAGGTGCTACGCAATCCAGCAAAGGCCACACAGGGCTGACGCACGCCCAGTCAGGGCAGCGCAGGGACGGCGTAAGCCCTTCAGGGGTGATGCAGGCCCTTCCAGAGCAACGCAAAGGTTTATGCGAGCCAAGAAGATTGACATAGAGGGCTGAAGAGCAGCGTCGGGGTTTCCGATGGGCTAGAAAGGGATCGAGTTATGTTGTAAATCCCGTTTGAGGGTGTGAATCAACCATATTTTCTGTCTTCGAGGATAGAGGTATTGTTGCCATATTATTTCTCTGTAGGGTGAATTAGTTTGGTGCCCATAAACTGTTGTACTTAGAATATGATTAATAATAAAAATCCTCTAGAGCTAGTTGCACTGGTTTTCCCGCATTGGGTTTTTCTAGGGACATTGGTCCGAAAAATCTGTCACTTTGTCATATGAGCATGTTATTCAGTAATTGATCTGTATGTGTAGGCTACTAATTGTATTTACTTCGTTGATTTACTGAATATTTCATAAATTAACTTGTAACTTAATTCAAGTAGGAGAAGTAAATCAAGATACTGCAGTAGGGTTTCTTAGATTAAGAAATTATCACATAATGTTCCCGAGTTTATCTCTCAATGCCAACTTCCTGGGATCAATGCTTCTTTCGAATAGATCTATGAGAGTTTTCCACATTGCAAAATAAATCTCCTTTCCATGCAAATTCAAAACCACGTGGTCTCTGACTCCCTCCAGGATAATCCTCCTACCTTTTGCAGTATCTTTCTTTCACTTAACCAATTGCCGTGCATCTGATGTTGTTGGTTTTGGAATGTGTTTTTGTGTACTCTAATACTCCATTTTCATCGAGCACAACTTCCATTTTATCTTTCCAAGAATAGAAATTCAAAGTTCCCTCCAATACATACTCAAGCCTTAATCCATTGAAAGACATGGTTCCTGCACTAAATAAATAGCCGCACCACAAATATGTTATTCAAAATTTCTTTGAAAGATGATCAAGATCCTAGTTTCTATGTAGTTTTCAATAGCTATGATACCATGTAGAAATAACTCGAAATTTACAGCTGCTAATGAAATCAGACTGAGACCAATAGACACAAATTTCTTTTACTCAATATGTGGAAAGGAAAACATACAATAGAAACACATGCAGTCATTCAATAACAATGAACACGGTATTTTTACTGGGGAACCCAACTGGGAAAAACCCCTCTGTTTGCATTATATCAGATGAGATAATAACAACTTCAATCATCGAAGCTAAACCTTCACTGCAATATTAATCTGTTGCTCTAGCCAACATTTAGACAGAGTAGGCCTCCAACTTCCTCCTATTTCCCTACGCAATTCCTACTCCTAAAGAATAGGTAAGCTCATATTTCCTTGCGCAAATCTTGAGGAAATTAGCTCACCTGCTACATGCAAACTTTGTACACTCACTAGTATACAATAATAATTACATTGATGCATTTTCCCTCCACTCAACTAGAAAATTTGAATTGCATGAATGACTAGGGCTATTTTAAGTAAATTGACTATTTAGAGATAAGTGAGTTAACAACAATTACAACTACTTAATTGAATTCATATTGACTATATTCATGACTAGAGCTCAAATAAATGAGTTTCACTAACTATAACTCCACTAGATTGCTACATCTTAGCAATCAACTCATGCACAACTCTACTTCTTGCCCACAAACTCCAATTGACTAACTTAACAAAGTGACTTGGCCATGTCACTCTTTCTAACTACAACTTAAGTCATCTTGTTGATGTGGAAATTCGAATTTCTCCATTTGACTAAGACACAAGTCAAATGAAGCTTTTTCTTGCTACAATTTAACATTTACAACCTACATTTTCACTACAATTTTCTAACTTAAACACAAAAATAAAATTTCCCTTTCCAGAATGTACATGGCTCCCTTGGGACCTTAAACAAAATGATTGGCCTACATTGATGCTCATGCATCACTTTAATTGATGTGATTGTTCAACGACTGGAAGGCTATATCTTGATGTCGCCCCATCTCAATCATTGGAGCAACCTATACCATCTCATTAAGGTCCTCCAAAATGGCTCATCAAATCTCTTGAAAGTTTTCATCCCAATGAAGTCAGAAAGACAAGAACCAAAGGTTCCATGAGACAAGAACGAGGTGAAGAAGATAATTTAGATTTAGTTGTTGTAGATAACATGGATGTTTCATATGATTATGAATTGAATTTATCTACTAAATTTGAACCAACTTTTTTTAAAGAAGTTTCTTCTCATGGTGAATGGAAAGAAGCAATGTAGAGGGAGTATGATCCTCTCATAAAAAATTGAACATGGAATTTGGTGGACCCTCCATTCAGAATCAAACTGATTGATTGCAAGTGAGTCTACAAGAACAAGTACAAATTAGATGGCTTACTTGACAAGAAAAAAACAAGCCTCCTGAGGAGCAAAAGGATTTTCATAAAGAGAAAATTAAGAAGATCCTTTTGTTAAAATTAATAGAGAGAAATATAAATTTGATGAAAGAATATTAAAAATAAATGCAAAAATATCAAAGTTCATAAACACAATTTTTTTCCTAGAAAAAACCCAATCCAAGGAAAAAAAAAAAACTAGCTAATAGAATATTATATTAGTCCCTTGACCAAAACCCGACCAAGTCGACCAAGTGAACTCTCACCACTCATATCTTTGGCACATTACAATGAAGTCTTCTTATTACATGCAATCCACATACACAAAATCGTGGGCAACCAAGTCTATTTTCCCAAACCACCACTATTAACCAAGTAGCTTTGACTCTTTCACTAAGTCAAATTTACCTAACCATCCCCCCTTAAAACTTGACTTCTGTTTCCCTTGACCAAATTTAGCCAAGTGAAGCAACACCACTCACATTCAATCCCTACTCCCTAAAAGTTTATATCCAAGGTATCCAGTAATTCAGATGCACCATATCACCTAGGTCTAACTCTAGACTTTATCAGTAATTTCCTAGGGGCACACACCATACCAGACACAACAATATGCTATTTACGTGTTAAAAAATTCAACTCAATCATAATAATTTATTATTGTTGTTATTATTAACAATACACCACCAACGTCTCTCTCTTCTATAGGTCACCCATTTCAACATTGAAAATATACAATCAGAAGCAAATAAACCATGATAAATCATCACATTGAAGGATTCTGTCAAACAATTTGTGTGCATCCTTGACATAAATATAGTCTCAATAGGAGGCTTGGCATGCCTTTTCTTGTACACCTCCTTACACTTATCCATGGCTCAAGTCATTATCGCACTTCTTGATCAAACCCCATGAATATTCTCTCTCATCTTTGACCTCACCCTTTTGAAATTATTAGAGAGAAATATAAATTTACTGAGAGAAGATTAAAACAAACAATAACAAATCACAAATCATAAACACAAGGTTTGTCCTAAAAAAACCCGAATTTGAGGGAAAAAACGTTTAATGCAACATTCTATTAGTTCCTTAGCCAAAATCTGGTTCAACTAGACAAGTGAGCCTTCACCACTCACATCCCTGACACATTACAATGAAGTCTTCCCGAGCCATTTAAAATATTCATTACATGCAATCCATGGGAAAAAAACCATGGAAAACCAAATTCATGTACCTAAAACTACCGTCATTGACCAAATCACTGGCTCTTTCACCAAGTCAAATTTACCTAATAGCTTTTGCCTCCACAACAAAATGGGCCACCATTTGAACTCTCTTTGCCTTGGAAACTAAGAACAAATGGAAAGTTCATCAAATGGATGTGGAGATTATGCTCTTGAATGGAGACTTGAAAGAAAATTTCTTCATGGCCAAGTGAAAGGTTTTGTTGTAAAGGGAAAATAATAGGAAGTTTTTAACCTTATCTAGTCCTTATATAGCTTAAAGAAAGCATCAAGAGCCTAGTATGAAAAGCTAATTGAGCATATTTTGAAATTAAACTTTGAACACTTTAATCTTCATGAGGCAACTTTGTTTGTCAAGAAAGTTGGAAAAACCACTGTATATCTTGTGGTTTATGTGTATGATCTATTAATAAGAAGGAACAATGAAAATTATATTGCGTCAATAGAGAGAGTTAAAAGGGCTTTGAGATGACATATTTGGGACACCTTTACTACTATTTAGGCATTGAAGTGGCCCAACATCCAAAGTATATATTCCTCTCCCAAAAGAATTACATTGGATAATTGTTGAACATATTTGGCATGGCTAAATGCGATTTTTCATATACTCTGATGGAAAAAAAATTTAAACTCAAATCAAAAGAAGGGAATGAATTTGAGGATGCACCAAAGTACGAACATCTTGTGGGAAGCCTTATCTGCCTCGGCACTACCTTTCTAGATATTTCATTTGTTATCAGAATTCTTTCTAGATTTATGCAAAATCTTTGTGAAGGGCATTTGTTTGCTGCAAGAAGAGTTTTAAAGAACTTAAAAAGAACGTAAGACTTCGAACTCAAATATTCACAAGTGGATGACTTCAGCGTGAATTGATATTTTGATTTATACTTTGAGGGAGACAAAGAATGGAGTATCTACTTTAGGTTATCGTAGAAGTCTTGGATCAAGATTTTTTTCTAAAGGTCATGCAAATAGTTAGTTCTATCAGATTCCACGACAAAGGCAAAATATGTAGTAGTTGTAGAAGTAACAAAGGACATTGTGTGGCTCAAGAAAATTCTTAAAGACTTGCAGGATAAAAAAGTGAATTCTACTCCACTCTTGATTAATAATACTTCTACAATCAAGTTGGCCAAGAATCCCAGATTCCATGATCGAACAAAACACATCAACACAAAGTATCATTTGATTTGATATCATGTAGAGGCCAATGTATTCATCTAAGACATTGTTCCACAAATGAGTAAATTGCAGACATCTTCACCAAAATACTTGGAAGAGAAAATTTTGAAAAATTCAAAATGATTTTTGGGCTCACTAACACCACTCTGAATTAAGGAGGGGTAATGCTAGACACCTAATTCTTAAGGATTGGGTGAAATCGTAAATATTTTGTAAATATGAAAATAAGAAACATTGGAATATAAAGAGGCATTGGACCTTAGAAGTTGAAACCAATGGTTAGAACATCAATATGTGTGTGTGCTTCGTTAATGGAAATTCATTCAAGTTTTGGGAGTTACCTCACCTGGTCTAACAGGATGAACATACACCTTACCAGTGGTACAAGAAATTTGATTCATTAATTTTGGAGGATGGTTTTGAAAGACTAGCGCATGATTAGTGTGTTTAAATCAGGAGGCATGACCAAGAAAAAGAATTATGTGATATTTGCAATTGATTACAATGACTTACTAAGGTGGCTATCAGGACATCAAGGAAGCCCTATACCGCGTCATGGAGGGCACAATGATAATGAGGATGGTCACGTCCTTAGTCTCGGATTCAAATCCATATTTCCTATTGTGATTCTGAAGCACCAAAGGTTTTACAAACAATGACAATTCATGTGAGAGTTTCTACTGCGAAAACCCTACCCGAGCCAAGTGATTCTTCCACTCCACTCTAGAAGATTACAGTGGAGAATCCCCAAGCTTTTTAAAAACTCTACTTACATATAAGCTAAACTACCATTGTTGACTTAATAACCTTGACTCTTTCACTGAATCAAGTAAATTTTACTAACCAAACTCAAAATTTAAAGGTTTAATTGGAGATTAAACTGAATTAAACCGTGGTGAATTACACATGCACAAAGAATGCATAAATCAGTATTAGGTGAAGTGCATTCAATTTAAATAATATTGCAATATATATTGTGTTAGCTTCAAAATCCTCCATGATGTGTGCTCTGTTTAGTGATTGCTTCCTTCGAATTTTACCATTTAATGGTATCATTACAACTTAACACCACGAGAAGAAATTTGATATCCAGAAATATCTTTTTCTTTCTTATTCGATGATTTAACTATTTGGGTACATGATATCGTACATATAGCATATTCGTTAAACCGCAGAGTGGATCTACTTGCAGGAATTCTCGTCCATTTGTTGTGGCTTCAGTAGCTCTGATGTTGCAGATAATGGATCTTTACTTATTTTCCATGATTGCTCAGACACAATTTGTGATGCAGACTTGTTTTCTAACAGACAATTGAAATTTATAATTCCACAATTGCATCAAAGTTTGGATGTGGCCAACTTTATTAAGTCCTTCCTTAATATCTTTCCTGCAGCAGTTTTTGGAATATTACTCACAAAAGCTACGCGGCGAACTTTCTTGTATGGTGCTACCTGTAAAGGAATTCCATAACCGAGAGGAATCAGGAGATTTTGCCACTCATTTCTCATACTTGCTACAGAGTTTCAGGTGTTTGAAGAGAGAAAATTCAAGCCTACTCCTCTGCTAGCTTGCAATCTTCTAAAAATCTATTGATAATATAGATATACAGAATTTACAATACAAAATACCTGTTGAGCTACAAAGTCAATAACGCTGGTTTCGGATAGTGTTTTGCCTGCTTTTTGTGCAATGTATGCCATGGGAACCTGACCAGCTTCTTTGTCTGGAAACCTGCAGCCATGAACAATAAGTTCAAACCGTGCCATTCATACACCATAGAAACGACTGACAGGATATACTATAGGTATTTTGTCCCATGAGTTCAAGGCACTTCAACATGAAAATCCAAAGCAATGGGATGGGCACCCTCTTTCAATTAGTAATAATGTGTGGCACACAACAGTTTCCAAAATATAGTTGTGCCACATGACAATTTCAATATTGCAAGAATTCCTCAGAAATGCATGCCAAAACCCTAGAAAAAAACATTGTACTGACGGTATTACTGCAGCCTCGGCAATATCAGGGTGAGAAAGTAGAAGTGCTTCTAGTTCAGCTGGAGCAACCTACAATGACATGTACAACAAAAAAATATCTTATGATTGAGTCCAAGGAAAAATATATTGAACAATTTGCAAAAGTTCAATAGAAGTGAGAAAAAATGTACTGAATTATTTGCAAAAGTTGAGTAGAAGTCAGATGTTAAGTTAAGAGTTCCCAAAGAGATGTATGTTTTACCTGGTAGCCTTTATATTTGATCAACTCCTTCAATCTGTCCACTACAAAGAGGTAGCCTTCATTGTCAATGTAACATAGATCGCCTGTTCGTAGCCAACCATGTACATCCAGAGGTGATGCTGTAGCTTCTGGATTGTTGAAATACCCTGCAAAAATCAGATTGAATGTTCATTCTCTGAATTAAAAAAAATAAAATTAGTTATTAAATGAAAACACTACTTTATAACAAGTTTCCTGATTTTATACAATGTTTGATCATAACATTATGTTCAAATCTGTTTGTTACCAGAAATGGAAAACATAAAATGGAACAGGAAACAGGGACGGAATGAGAAACAGGGCTAGAGGATTTTAGAAAATAAGAAACAGGAATGCGCCTCCCTTTCAGTTGATAATGTGCATATAAAATTGAATGATGATCTATGAGGCATAAACGGTAACTTTAGCGTTGTGTAGGTTGGTGTGACCATTCAAGCTTTCTAAAGGTTGGAATGATGTTGGAGATTGTTTCAGTGGTGTATTTTTTCCTTCACAGATTTTCATCAAGGTGGTTACCTGGTCATATCTTAGTCACTTTTACTTTGTCTTGCATGGTTAGAACATGAACTTCCTCTAATGTAATGATGTATTTACCTAGTATTCCATTTCATTTCCTCATCCTCTAATGTAGTGATGTATTTACTTAGTATTCTATTTCATTTCCACATTCTCTAATGTAGTGATGTATTTACCTAGTATTCTATTTCATTTACCTTATTTCACTTAGCCAATTATTATTGGCAAAATCCACTTTACACATACATTTGCATGGCTTTGGACCATTTTTCCTAGGTGATTTGTGTATCACATCAAAACTTGACTTTTTCAGCCAAGTAAAATCCTGAATTACACTTACATTTCACTTCACTCCATCCTAGAAGGTGCATGGTACCTTTTGCATATAATTAGCTAAATCCTAAACTATATCAACCATTAAAAGCTCATATTTTCACTTTTTGCAATCTGAACAAGCCTAATTGGTTTAGGATATATTTTGATTTAAAATCCTAAATATTAGGTTGTGTGCCTAATATTGGCCTATTAGTACTTTATTGCTCTAATTCTTCATAGAAGCATTTTTGCTAGGTTCTACTCACTAATTTGTCACTATGGGTTATAACTTAAGTCCATGTGGTAGGCATGAGACTAAGTGTTCCCCTTTGGCATATATGTTAGGGCAAAACCACATCACAGGAAGCCAATTCACCTTCACATGGCCCTAGCTTTGGTCACACATGCTAAGACATTCATGCTCCATTGCAGGGAAAAATTTAGGGGCGAAATTTCGCTAATTGGCTAATTTTTAGACATTTTTATGAAAAAATTATTCACCCATTTGGTTAAAAATTCGCCTTGTATGATTAAATGGATACTATTCGCCAAAAGTTTACCACTTTTAATAGTAATATTAGAAATGATGAGAGCAGACATTGCACACAGGAATAACACAAAATAATTAATTTCTATATTATAATCAAATGAATATATCACAATTTTTATAGTGCTGCTGAGATCCAACTAATTCCACTCTTGGAGGGAGAAGTTTTTTATAGTGCTGCTGAGATCCAACTAATTCCACTCTTGGAGGGAGAAGTTGAGAGAATCTCTCAACATCCTCCAACAAACCAAACCAATCCCTAATCTATAGTATGCATCATAAATGAGGCATTATCTCAAACACCCCCCCTTAATGCCTACATTACAGAAATGGAGAACACACTAATTTAATACAAACATTTGTCTGCCCTGGTATTCATTAACATTTGTACCCACTCTGAGATCTCATAGACAACGCTCTTTTCTCCACCATTTTCGAGCTACCATTCAACCCATTTAAAATACATTTGTTTCTAACCAGCAATGCTGAATTTGTAAGATCAAAGATTCTTGACACCCCCGAAGAAGAGTCTCGACATTGAACTATCCTATGGAAATATTTCCATCTGTGAAATAACCCCGAAGAATAAATTTCAACAGTCTATAGGAACATATTCAAGGTACAGAATATGATCAGTGATCAATCTTACAAAGTGACCTTTACACAAATGGATCTCACACTGTAACCTGTAGTTGACGCTCTTGAAGCCCGAAGCACAACAAGACCCATCAACGTATAACAAATTCACACAATCAAACTAGCCAATTGCTCTCTCGACACCGAAGAACGTCGAGAACGACTAATTTAGATTATGCTAAATTGTTCAATAATTGGTTCTGCACTACACAACTCTCACCAATAAACCCACAAATCCAACGTAAATCAAACCAATAGCATACATAACCAGCAATTTCAGCAATTTCGACCCACCGCTATCCCTCGGCTCGACGTTTTCCTCCTCAGCGTTTGTCTCTTCGTTTGGCTGAATTCTCGCAACTTTTCTGATGCTTACACAGTGAATGATTTCGCCCAGGCCAAGGCACGGGTACTAAAGAAATTAGTGATTTTAATAATTCTTTAGTTCATCTGACCTCTACCTCTTGCTGACGGCTGTGTCGTCCTCATTGCTGTCGTATTCATGAAGGATCTGCGGTCGCTGGTGCCAAACGCAATTCATTTTCAACTGGTGCCAAACGAAATTATAATCATAGCGTTATAAAACTGGTGGACTCAGCTGAGAACCGTGTTATAGTTGATAAACTTCAACGCACGCATGGTTGTTGAATATTCACAGCGTTACAACAAACAAATCAGCAATAATCCTTGTGAGAAGAGAAAACTGTTTCTCCCCTTTTTAAGCTATAACGCATCTAGAAATTATAATCATAGCTATGTCGCTTGAACAATTCTAGCGCCTCCCGGCTTCGAGATTTTTCGCTCGGGGAGTTCTGTTTGCTCTCTTCGCAGTTCAATTCAAACCATCCGTAGTTCAACTGAAGATAATCCCTTCGTGAATGAAGCTGCCTAGAATCCTCCGTTGAGAAACAGGGACAAGCAGAACAGTCTTACATTATTTAGCTTATTCAATCAAAAACATTCCAATGCCGTCAGCACTAGCAAACTTGGCTATCACGGCTCCTTTTTCTCTCCAGTCAACGAAATCTGGAAAATCCTTGCCCTCCAAATATTGATAATGCAGAAAAGACTGAAAATGCCACTGCACCAAACACACGAAAAACAAAAAAACTTTCACTCAGAAAATAAATTCACTAAACTATCTATTATTCTACAGCAGCGGTTTGACAATCATTGCTCTCACATCTTCCTGGCCTTCCCGTGAGAGAATTAAGCCAGAATAGGCTCTGATACCATATTAGAAATGATGAGAGCAGACATTGCACACAGGAATAACACAAAATAATTAATTTCTATATTATAATCAAATGAATATATCACAATTTTTATAGTGCTGCTGAGATCCAACTAATTCCACTCTTGGAGGGAGAAGTTGAGAGAATCTCTCAACATCCTCCAACAAACCAAACCAATCCCTAATCTGTAGTATGCATCATAAATGAGGCATTATCTCAAACAAGTAAATTACATGTTTTTTATTGAATATTCGTCTGCATTCTATATGTGTGACTTTTCAAACAAAAATAGTCACCTATAATACTATAAATAGTTATAACAAGGTTTGAGGAGTTAGCTAGGACTTGAGTTGACTAGGGAAGACTAATTAAGCATGCACCCTAGGGTATTTACCCTCCATCGCATCCATCCATCTCCTCCACCTTATCCATTCATGCACAAATTCCTGCTGGAAAATGTAACTAGTATCGGTCTTCATAATTATTATTTGTCTCGTGTCGATGTAATTCTTATGTATTGATCAAAACATAAAAGAAAATTTGTTTATAAAGCATGGTTTTCATGCTTATGTCATTTGGTCAATAGGTCAAGCATCCATTGTATGCTTCTAGGTCTTTGTCTTGAGTCATGGTCATTTTAATTATGTAAAAGACCCATTTGGGCACTTATATCAAGAAAATAAAATTTATTTTTGGATATTGAAGTGTTTAGGTAAGCTCCCAAGAACAAGTCAGCTAGCCAATGGAAGTCGTCCTAGAGTGGCCTTGAAAAGCCACTTGGAAGAGATGATCTATGATTTGGAGAGGCATGCGAAGGTCATTAGGAGGCTAGACAAGCCTTGAAAGGAAGATTTTTTCAAGTCATAAAAGATCTGATGTTTTGAAGTCTACTGATATCTGAAATACACAAGGTCCCTAGATTATGCTAGGGTTTCCATAGGGTCGAAATTGCAGAAGTGGAGAAGTTGAAGTTGCAGACGTAAAGAAGATACATTTGGGTGATTGGTTGACTGGTATCTTGGTGAGAGCTAGAGTTCTTGTGTTGGGTCTCGGAAGTCTCCTTTGAAGTTGATAAAAAGAGAAGTTCTTATGGGTTTTCCCCTTGGAGGGGTTTTCCTTGGTGTGAAGCCTATATCTTGTGTTCACTTGATTTTTATTGTTTTTAGCATTTATTTGATGATGAAAACATAATCATAATTAAGAAGGAAAACATAATATCACAAGTAAATGTCATGTAAGGAAATGTTAAATTAATGATGCTTCCCTAATCAGTTTTCCAACATGGTTTCAGAGCTAAGGAAAAGGTTTTAGGCAGCTGAAAGATCATCGTTTTCCCAGGAGGGTCTGAGATAAGATATCCAACATTCTGGGTTGATTAAGGCTTATATCAAACTCGTTTTTTGTTATCCTTCTCTGCTCAAAGAAAAGATCCGAAATTGAAACTTTGAATTGAAGCTACAGGAATCTAAAGTCTATCAAAAATTTCAGTGATGTTCTATGATGGACTTTGAGGCATACATACGAAGTTTTGAAGCTACAGCCTACACCAGTGCAAGTTTTGATGGAATTTATACTTCCTGCTTCTTTTTGGTAAAGTTTGAGCTCTCTTTAAGAGGTTATGAAGTAATCCTAGGTCCTACCCTTCTACTGCAATTAATGCGAAAAACTTCTCTGTGGACAATGTGAGTTTATAGTCCTGTGACAATGTGATGTGCAATTAAGCTAATATGACATATTACTATGGAAAAACGAAGTTATACTGTAATGTAATTTTGTGAAGGCCAATGAATGTTGTAAAAGGACTGAAGTATGCTACTAAGTCTCCTGATGATTAAAGCAATCCGGACTATGACAGTGGTTCTTCTACATAAATATACTCTGCTGATATGAACAACGCTAATAACTACTGTTGAAATGCTGAGTTCTGCACTGTAATCCAAAATAATTCCTTCTATGACTGATGCAAGACACGAGTCTCTTTTGGTCTATAATATGAGGTTGTTTCTCCACGATACAATGATCCTTGAACTTGGATAAGAGATATTTCTTCTTGACATAATTACAATGCAAGTTTCTTCTACAGTGATGCAAGAAGTCTCTCCTACGTAAACAGTGATGTGAGTTAATGATACGAATAAATGATCCAATGACCAATACAATGATCTTGTAACCATCCCTCCCAAATTTACCCAAATTCACAACCCTGCCAGAGTAAACATGAGATGAAGAGTTACTATGACATGACCCAACCTCCAAGCTTCAGTTACGAAAGTGGGGCCGACAATTGACAACTCGCAGACATTCCTCAAGGCTTTCTGCAGCAGTTGCTAGAGCAGAAAATCCTCAGAAGGGAAGAAGAGCACATTGAGGGAATTCTAACCTCAGAGAATTTCTTGCCCATAAATTTTAATTTCCCACGTAGAAGCAGCAGTGGCCAAGAGAAGTTTTTCTCACTCGAGCAGGGAGTGTGTACTATGTAGAGCCAACCAGCAGTTGCACAGAGGGTTAAAGGCAGACTACGACATTATTTTTTGGCGTGATAGCATCAGCTGGGTTACGAGATCAAGATCGGTTGGAGGGTGCCTCCAACTATGTTAATATGGAAGGCAAGGGCTTCCTTCCTTCTAGATGAGCATGATCTCAAAAATTATATCACTAGTGTGGTAGTTGAGCCCATAGATGTAGATCAACTTAAGGCCTACAAGAAAGAGATGGCGAAGGCCAAGAGGCTAATCCTCGACGAAGTGAGAGATCACATTGTATCTCACATAACAAGCAAAGACACAGCGAAAGAAATGTGGGATGCATTGGTCGCATTATATCATGGGTCTTCCGGGCAACGGAAGATGTACTTGGAGGAGAAGATGAGATGCACGAGGATGTAGAAGGGGGAGCGCGTAGACCCCTTCCTGGAAAAACTTCAGGATACCCAAGATTAGCTAGCGATTGTGGGAGTAGCGGCTCAAGGTATTGAGTTTGTACGGTTGGCCCTTTATAGCGTTTCCAAGGAGTGGCAAGTCTTTGTCCAGAGTATCCTGGGCAGAGAGAAGTTACCTGATTGGGAGACAATTTTGGTTGATCTACAACAAGAGGAAATGAGGCGTGATTTGGTGAAGAGCGCCATAAGTGGCAACAACAGTAGTGAGGTGAAGATCAAGAAGGAAGAGGAGAATGCAGCCCTCACATCGAAAGGACAGCAGGAGCAGCATAGGTGAAAGAAGGAAATTTCAAAGATCAAGCGTTTCTGATGTGGTGAGATGGGCCACTTCAGTTCTCAGTGTCCTCTTCGGAAGAAGGGCAAGGAGGAGCAAGATCAGCAAGCTGCTACCGCAAAAATTGATAGGTTTTCCTCCAGATTGGAGGAGGAGTTTTCTATGATTGTCCATATACCTCCAGGGGAGAGGTGGGGTGATATGGTTTTGTAGCCTCAAAGAGCTACAAGATGGGCAGGATCCTTGAGGAGTCCACCTCTTGGATCAATTCCTTGCTACGGGAGCCCATAGCAGTAGTAGTGGGATGGACCAGTGACAAATGGTGCAGTCAGGTGCCAGAGTGACAGATGCAGTAGTTAGCAGCGTGAGGAACTAAGCAGCAAAAAGCAACGTTGGCAGCAGTGCAAAAGCCAGCAACAACGCAGAGGCTTCAGTGACAGCGGCTGTGAAAATTTACAAACAGTTGCAGTGATAGATTTATTTCTCCTACTTATTCTTTCAATAAGTTATTATTTAGAAATCTTCCGGTAAATGTCGAAATAAATACTACTGCAACAATCACAATTATATATGCAGAGAAATAAACAGTAGAAAACATAAGCACAAGAATCAATCACATGTACACAGTTATTTTTGGACAATTGTACCCGGAAAAACCCAATGTGGGAAAACCGGTGCAGCAGATGAGGGTTTTATTAATTCTTCAGCAAATGATATCTTTACAAGGAAAATATATGGCAGATAAATTCTAAACCACCTGAGACTGAATTTCCGGCTTACTCGGACAATTCCTCCGACACCCCAGAACCGGTGATGAAAAAAATCGTGATCGGGATAAAATCGCCGAGGGGAAAAAAATTGGAAAAAAATCGGGAAAATCGGGAAAAAAATCGGCACATACAAAAATATTCATTTTTTTTTCAATTTTTTTTAATATCTAAAGCATCTACGAGCATAAAATAAATGCATTGACACATAAATATGAAAAAAAAACTAATATATAAGATGTGTAATATCATGTCTAGTGCTACATCACACATAAAAGCTGAATCACGTCACCGAATACTAAGTCCACGAGTCTCAAGAGTCAACTCGGCCTCAAAATATCAACAAAAAAATATAATAATGTATCTCATATCATGAGTCATAATGTCAACGAGTCATATACAAAGGAATGTCAATGCACCATATAACCTATGGTCCTATACTATTGATTTCCTCTACCCCTCTTGCGAGAAAAATACAATAGCTTTGCCTTTCTCTCTAGATGAAGAAATCGGCGGGATCGGCAATGGGCTCTGTCGTGCTCTAGAAGTAAAAAAATGAAGCACCGAACCGGACGGGAACTCGAACCACTAGGAGCTAAAGGAGGCGGACCACGTCCCTCTACCGGTAGTAGTGGTAGGTGGTGTCACCTCCTCCTCCTGCTCCTCCTGCTGCTGCTCGTCGCGATCTTGCTCCTCCTCGTCCTCCTCCTCGTCCTCCCCCCTCCACTACCTCCTGCTCTATCCAATCGGGGCTGACTCCATGACAGGGCCTCTCGGCCTCAACCCTCCATTCGGCGGTGGTGTCAATCGCATCTAAAGAGATGGCCTCCATATCGGGGGTCCTCTCAAGTTGTCTCACCCACAATCTAAGATTGTAGTAGGCGTAAACCATGTAATTGAGCCGCTGACCCTCCAACTCTGTACAAGGGTCATAAATTAATAAATTAAATATTTAAAAAAAAATATTTAATGAATTCAAAAAAATCGATTGGAAAAACTTGGAATATGTTAAGTTTTTTACTGTTGCGCTTTTTGGTGTGTATTTTTTCAAATACACTCCCGATGCGCTCGCATCTCGAAGCGCTACATGTTTGGCTGAGTATTCTAATGGCAAGTTTTTTGGAGTTTTGGTAATCGCCACCGTAGCTCCTCCACCATGCATCTACAAGTTACAAGTTACAACAAATAAGATACACTTATAAAGTTACAAACATAAGAAAATTTTTTAAAATAATGAAAATCTTACCCGGCATTTTAGCGGTCCTATCACAGACGGCCATGTCAAAGCTCAAGGTGCCACCCTGCCATTCACGTATACCTCCATCTCTTTGGATATCTCTCGCACGTTCGATGGATTTGGCACCATCTTCGAACACAAGTGAAAAAAGCCATCCATGACCTCGGCATCAAATAGAAAACCACATGAATAAGCAAATGCGGGGTTCGGGAAGAGCCTGCTGAGCATGAATGGGATGATGGAGTGTGTTGTTCCATCGATCATCAATCACTTCCCATAAAAGTTGTCTCCGAAACCCCTCATCACCCTTATCATCATAATAGTTGCGAACGGCTTCTTTTGGCCCTATCCATGGCCTCATACAAGTAGCCCATTACGGGCTTCTCTCCATCCACCAATCTAAGAACCTTTACCAAAGGTTCACTAATGCTACACACCTCTTCCACTCCAACCCGAGAAATCTTCTCGATATGACACCAACCTGCGCAGATGGCCTGTTCCTCGATTTGCGGGCCGATAGTCAAAGCACGCCACTCATCCGAAAGAAACATTCTCTTCAAATCCCACTTAGAATTCAAGAGGGATTGAAGAGAGATGAAAGGAGTGGCAAATCGTGTAATAGCGAGCCGCACCAACTCCTTCTTGTTGGTGAATGTCCTCATCAAATGAAGCACGGATCCATGGTTATATATAAATTTTGTGATTCTCTTTGATGATTCTACAATATCTTTGACAAAATCAAGCTTTCCGATGTCCTCCAACATCAAATCAAGGCAATGTGCGGCACAAGGTGTCCAAAATATGCTCGGATACCTCTCCATAAGCATCTTTCCAGCGAAACATAGTTTGCGGCGTTGTCCATTATGATTTGGACAACATTTTGGGGCCCAACCTCCATAATGAACACATCTAATAAATCACATAATAATCTTGCATCTTTGACATGTGCGGATGCATCAACTGATTTCATAAACATTGTCCCCTTGGGACAACCGACCAAGAAGTTAATAAGGGTCCTACCCCTTTGATCGGTCCAACCATCGACATCACGATGCATCCCTGTGACTTCCCATGATGCCCTTAACTCTTCCAATCTCTTGGTGTAGTCGGCTTTCTCATTTTGCGAGAATGCGCCCTTTAAGGTCATGATATGTAGGGGCTTTGTATCCCTGGGCCAACAACGGCGATAGCATCAATCGTAGCCCTGATAAAATGGATTGTTCTTGGCAACATTGAAAGGAATATCACTCCAAAGAAACGGTTTGCCCAACAACTTATCAGCCTCTTCCTTCTCCTTTCTTTTAATAAGGGAGGAGATAGATGGTTGTGCCCCGGGAGTGGTTACGGGAACAAAAAATGAGGAGAGCGACTACGGGGGCCTGCTCGTGAGAAGAGGCGATGTTGAAGAGCCACTACCACTCTCACGGTCAACTCCAAACCACGATATTTGACTTTTCGGAGCTGATTTGTTGAGTTTAGTGGTTTCGATTTCTCCCAATGAGTTCATGGCTCTTTTGATTATTTCTGCATTGGTGTTTTCTGCAAGGGCCTACTTCATGCCCGAGAATTTGTGCCCAGGTGGTATTTCAACCTAGTATATCCCCCCCCTACCATGTGTTGACCACATAATTTGCAAGTCAAGTTTAATCGGTCAAACCCGTGATCAAGTTCACCAAATTCCCATAAAGGATCTAATTTCCTTGGCATGTTGGAAACTTTGAACTTTGAATGTTGAAATTTGAACCTAGGGCACAAGAAAAAATTGCAAGTTAAAAAAATAAAATAAAAAAATTACAATTTTACATACAACATTTTGATTTTTCATTTTTTTTCACAAAAAAAAACCATCAACTCAATGCAAAAAATAATGGGAAAAAAATACATGTTGAAACACAAGCAAAAATAATGGGAAGAAACTAAGAGCACAAGAAGACATATA
This sequence comes from Pinus albicaulis, assembly GCA_034641835.2. Classification (NCBI taxonomy): domain Eukaryota; kingdom Viridiplantae; phylum Streptophyta; class Pinopsida; order Pinales; family Pinaceae; genus Pinus; species Pinus albicaulis. The sequence goes on along the minus strand of JAXQQM020081044.1, from coordinate 45,631 downwards.
AAAAAACAAAATTTAACAAACAATTTTTTGCATTTTTGACCAAAATAAACCCTCTCCTCTCAATAAAAAATAAATACACAACCAAATGCAATCACAAATTATGAAAAAATACATGGGTAATAGAAACCCATGGAAGAACAAGAAAAAAAACAAAAAAAAATGGGTCAAATTTGATGCCCATACCTGGAAAAACGTTTTGCCGGAGACACTTGGTCCAAATTCGATTTTTTGTTCACTTGGCTTGCAAGAAATTCTTCACTTTTGTCCAATCTTGGGCTTGTAAATCACGTATCTCCCTCCTTGGCTCTCCTCCTTCCCTCCTTGGCTCTCATAAGCAAGTATCTGTCCAACTAAAAATGAAAAACAAAAAACCGAAAAATCGCATTATAAACTCGTCGTTGGAGGTCGCCACGATTTTTTCCTTCGACTCGCGATTTTTTACATCGCGATAACGATTTTTTTCGTAAAAATCGCGATAACGATTTTTTCAAAAAATCGTTGAAAAAATACGCCGATAAAATCGAGCAACCCGAAAAACTCGCGGAAAAAAATCGCGATAAAAATCGCGATTTTTTTCATCTTTGCCCGAACAACCCCCGCATGCCCCCTACGTTCACTCTACGTGATTCTCTATGCAGTCCCAACGCTGGACTGCATGAATCTGCATGGAGACTGCATGGGATCTCTACGCTGCAGCGTCAAGCTGCCTCTAGTGACCCTCTGTTGCCCTCCGACCTTGATCTCAATCACCCCTGACCTCCTCCTTCTGCTTCTGCAACTTCTCGCCCTACAACTCTCCCACTAAGATTGAATTCTACATCAGAATGGATCTCCTTCGGGTACTGAGTGTATGCCCGGCTTGTTTTTAAAGTGACCCTCAAGCCTTCCTTTATAATCTTCCTATTGGAGAACCAACGGCCCAGATTAAAAGATTAATCAATGGCTAAGATTAAAACTTGACTTGATCCATGTTTTCTAGAAGATTCACACTCTCACTTATTAATACCCTTTAATTATTTCATTTCCCTAAGTTTAGACTTAGGGTCTTAATTATTTTAATAAGTCTTGAACCGAGTGGAATTTCCACAAACTGTTTTTGGGTTCTTTCGAATGTTGTTGTCCAAGCCTCCCTGCAAAGTTTGAGACTTGGAACACTTTCGGATGCTACAAAAATAAACAGAGACTAGCATCAATCAGAACTCGGTGGACAGATGCATCAATCTGAACACAGTTGGTTCAGTTGATGGACATCTCTTAGTTGCAGCAGCAGCAAATGAGAGGGAATTGCAGATGTTGCTGCTGCAGTGGAAGCAACAACAGAGTTGCAGTGGCAGGTGCAGTTGACAGCAGCATGCAAAGTCAGCAACAGCACAGATGCAGCGCGAAGAGAGTTACGCAATAGTTGGTGGGTAGCAGCAGTCATACATCAGCAACGTAGCTGGGACGTTATAGAAGTCAGAGTAATGGTTCAACAGGTTGCATTGCTAAAGCACATTCCTTGCTAAGAGGGAGTGTTGATTTCTGGTAGCATCGGATGTGCTATAGCCTCAAGAATTTGCAGGGAGGATAGGACACGTGCATTCTCCAAGACCCAGAAATTGTTTTGGGAAATTCCACCCGAAGAAGGTTTAATTAAAATAATGAATTATTTTCAATGGATGCCTAAGTCTAAACTTAGGAAATTAAAATAATTAAAGGGTATTAATTAAACTGGTGTGAATCTTCTAGAAAAAGATGGAGATCGAGTCAAGATGATCTGAGCCATTAATTAGGATTTAATTTGGGTTGTTGAATGTTCAACGAGAAGATTATAAGAAGAAACTTGATGGGCAATTGGAGAACACATCGAGTAAGAGATCAAGAGATCGATTTCTCAAGAGAGCAGCACAGCAGTTGCCGGAGGAATATTGAAGTGATTTCTTGCAGTGAGGGGCTGAGATAGTGTGTCGGTGGAAGTATTCCTGATCCAGTGAATACATTGCAGAGGAGGCAGAGAGAGGTGCAGAAGAGGCAATGCAGAGCTACGTTGGGTAGCGTATAGCCACGTAGAGGAAGCGTAGAGCTTCAGAGGGAGTCCAAAGATTTGCTGAGGATCAGTTGAGATCCATACTAGAAGCCGAAAGCGGGGGTGTGAGACCAGTGTTGATTTTTGGTAGCATCGGAAGTGCTCTAATACCCAAATATTGTGGAGAGGCTTAGACGCATGATTTACAAATAACCCAGAAATCGTTTTAAGAAATTCCACCCAGAAACAGTTTTATAAGAAAAAATAATTATTTTTAATGGAGACCCTAAGTCTAACTTAGGCAATTAAAATAATTAATCAGTATTAATGTAAACTATGGATGAAACTTCCAGAAAAAGCAGATCAAGTCTAATTTAATCTTAGTTGTTGATTGGAGATCTAATCTCGGCTGTTGATTTGTCAACGAGAAGACTATAAAGGAAGGCTTGAGGGTCATTTGTATGAAACACCAAGAGGATCTAAAGATCGAATTTTTCTGACACAACAAGTGCTCGGACGAAAATCAGATCTAAGTGATTCTTGATTGCGGAGAGGGATAGTAATTCCAGTTGGATATTTTCCTGAGTCGGAGAATGCATCGCAAAGAAGATAGAGAGCAGATCAGCAGAGGCAGCATAGAAACTATGTAGAGGCAGCGCTGCAACCTTGAGGGAATCCGTATTTCGCTGAGGGTCAGCCAAATCCAATGCTGGAGAGACGGGGTGTGAGACTAGAAGGGCAAATCCAGCCAGCAGAAGACTAGCTAAACAAAAGCCACACAGTCCCCACGCAGAGTGACAGAGAGACTGTGCAGTGCAGTGGAGGGCTTGTAGATCCAGGGTTTTTGGTCAGTCGGGCTTCCAGATCAGTGTGAGATTTCTCTCACTAAATTTTTTTCTGTCATATTCTCTGCAAGGATTGCCAAGAAGGCATCCTAGATTTGCATTCAAAAAATGACTACATAATATACAAACCCTCAGATCTGTTGCATCGGTTTTCCCGCATTGGGTTTTTCCAGGGACATTTGTCCAAAAATAACGGTGTCCTGTGTTTGCATTATTCTTTCTTGCTCAATTTTTGTTTTCACAAATGTATTTTTAATGAGTGAAGGTTGCTTCAGTAACTTCTTTGATAGTTTAAGAAGTAATCTTAAATAACTTGTTTAAGTCAAATTTGCAAGTAGGAGAAGTTTTTCAGCTTGTTGAAGTAGGGATTCCAGATCTAAGATCTAGGAACTTTCACATGGTATCAGAGCTTGCATTGTGAAACGAGAAGAGAAAATCTAGCGTGCGACGGAGGCTGAAAAGCTGCAGAAAGCAGCAATTCAAATCCCCAGAGGGATTGCACAGTCCAGGCCTGAAGGCTGAAGTTTCCGGGTATATCTCTCTCTGAGTGAGTCGATAGAGAGGTAAGATCTCCAAATTGGAATTTTGCAGAGGCAGAGGGAGCAACGCAGAGCTGGTGGGATGCAATTTCTGAAGGAAGTTTGTTGATTTTCAAGGTAGAAAGTGTAAGAAGAAGAAGAAGTAGCACAGTGAGGGAATTTTCTCGAATTTCCTAGCTGGGGAATTTCAGTTCTTCCAGATTCGAGCAGCAAATCTACGAGCTCCAAAAGGAGTGCGTAAGTCTTCCCAGTGCTACGCAGTGGGGGAAGAAGACGAGCGAATTCGATAGATTTGATGGCCATGGCAACTCACGGGGTTCGTGATCAAGACTAGTTAGAGGGAGACTCTAACTACGTGATCTAGAAGGCAAGGATGACTTGTCTTCTGGATGATTATGATCTGAATATTTTCGTAGAGAATACGGTAGTTGCCCAGTAGATCCAGATCTGTTGAAAAAGTACAGGGCTGATATGGCGAAGGCAAAAAGGCTACTCCTGGATGGAGTCAAGGACCATGTGGTGTCCCATATTGCGAGAAAAGGAAGAGACAGGGAAATGTGGGAAGCCTTGGCCACGCTATATGAGGGATCTTTCGAGCAACGGAAGATGTACTTAGAGCAACAACTAAGGATGGCGCAGATGCAGAGAGGGGAGTGCATGATTTCGTTCCTGACGAGGCTTCAAGAAATCCATGACCAACTTGCAGTCGTGGGGTATACCCCTTCTTCTTCAGCAATGGTGATACTGGCATTGAATGCAGTCACCGAAGATTGGCAAGTATTTGTCCAGAGTATCCTGGGCAGAGCAACCTTGCTAGGCTAGGAAGATATGTGGGTGTCTCTTCAGCAAGAAGAGTTGCGGAGAGACTTGATCAAGTGCAAACTTAACGGTAGTAGTGGAAATGGCATGAAGGTGAAGCAGGAGGAGGAAGATGCAGCCCTTGCATCCAAGGGATAGCAGGAGCAACGAAGACGTAAGAAAGACGTCTCGAAGATCAAGTGCTTCAAGTGTGGTGAAATTGGTCACTATGCTTCACAGTGTCCTTTGAAACAAAAGGACATGGATGAGAAGCATGATCTAAAGGTTGCAGTTGCAAAGATCGATGATGATGAGTACGCCATGAGTGCACACACATCTCCAGCAGGCAGATGGGGAGACATTGAGTTGTAAGTTCGCAAGAACTTCAGTTGGGGAGGATCCTAGAGAAGTCCACCTCTCGAATCACAACCTTGATACGGGTGCCCACAATCAACAGTAGCAAGCTGGAGAAGTTTTCAGTTGGTGCAAAGGAGTGCAGAGACGACAGTTGCTCCGCCAATCTCTGAGCAGCGCAGAGCAGAGTTGCAATAGCACAACGCAGTGCAAAGAAGCAGCAACACAGTGCAGAGCAGTAGCAGCAGCGCAGTGCAGAGCAGCAGCAGCAATGCAGTGCAGAGCAGCAGTAGCGCAATACATCAGAGGGACAGCGTAGTAGCTATCAGGAGTCAGGTTTTCCAACACCGAGGTGCATCATGAACACTTGTTCAGATTTTTGGACGTTTTCAGTTGCTTCTCTCAGCAGCTGAGTTGTAGTGTAGTGTTAGCAGTGGTAGTGCTAGCACCAGATGCAGCATTTGAGAGGGAGTTGCAGTACAAATGCAGTGTTTATTGTGGCAGGGTTAGAAATAGTAAAGTGCAGCAGCAGTGCATTGATTGATGGGCAGCATGTCAAACATCAACAGTGCAGAGGGAGATGCTTCAGAGTCAGAGTAGTATGTAGCAGGGCATATCTGTTAGAGCACATTCCTCGCTAAGAAAGAGTGTTGATTTTTGGTAGCACTAGGTGTGCTCTAAGCCCCAATTTTGTGGAGAGGCTTAGACACATGCTTTACAAATAATCCAAAAATCATTTTGGGAAATTCCACCTAGAAAAAATTTTATAAGAAAATTTAATTATTTTTAATGGAGACCCTAAGTCTAACTTAGGAAATTAGAATAATTAATCAGTAATGTTAACCGTGGATGAAACTTCTCGAAAAAACAAATCAAGTCTAATTTAATCTTAGCCGTTGATTGGAGATCTAATCTCGGTCGTTGATTTGTCAACAAGAAAACTATAAAGCAAGGCTTGAGGGTCATTTGTATGACACGCCGAGAGGATCTAGAGATCGAATTTTTCTAACGAAGCATTTTCTCAGACGAAAATCAGATCTAAGTGATTCTTGATTGCAGTGAAGGGCAGTAATTCTGATTAGAAATTTTCCCGAGCTGGAGAATACATCGCAGAGAAGACAGAGAGCAGATCAGTAGAGGCGATGTAGCAGCTATGCAGAGGCAGGACAGTCCCATGTAGAGGAAACACTATAGCCTTGAGGGAATCCGTATTCAGCTGAGGGTCAGCCAGATCCAGTGCCGGAGAGCCGGGGTGTGAGACCGGATGAGGCCAGAAGGGTAGATCTAGCCAGCAGAAGACCAGCTACGCAGAAACCACCCAGTCCCCACGCAGAGTGACGCAGAGACTCCACAATGTAGTGGAGGGCTTGCAGATCCAGGGTTGTTGGTCAGGCAGGCTTCCAGATCAGTGTGAGATTTCTCTCACTAAATTTTTGTCAGTCATATTCTCTGCAGGTATTGCCAAGAAGGCATCCCAGATTTGTATTCAAAAAATTACTGCATAATATATAAACCCTCAGATCTGCTGCAGCGGTTTTCTTGCATTGGGTTTTTCCGGGGACGTTTGTCCAAAATAATGGTGTCCTGTGTTTCCATTATTCTTTCTTGCTCAATTTCTGTTTTCACAAATGTATTTTTAATGGGTGAAGGCTACTTCAGTAACCGCTTCGATATTTTAAGAATTAATCTTAAATAACTTCTTTAAGTCAGATTTGCAAGTAGGAGAAGTAGTTCAGCTTGTTGAAGTAGGGATTCCAGATCTAGGATATAGGAATTTTCACAACCGGGAGGTCAAAGGATCAAGTTTCCAGCCAGCAAAAGATCAGCTTGGAGGAGTGACGCAGTCCCAGCAGTAGTGACGCAGTAACTGCGTAAGTCTGATGCAGAGCTGTATAGAGACAATGTAGAGGGCTCATCTCCAATCAAATCAGTACCAGATCTTCCAGTACTAGTGTGAGGTTATCTCAGTATCTTTTTCACCAGTTATATTCTCTGTATCGGATAGCCAATATTCAAAAACTACTACATAATAATACATACCCTCAGTTGCTGCATCGTTTTTCCTACATTGGGTTTTTCAGGGGACATTGTCCAAAAATAACGGTGCCAATTGTGTGTTTGTTTCTTTCCTGCATTGTATTTTGTTTTCGCCACATTTTTATATTTGTGTAGGTTACAGTGTGATGTATTCAATGTTTGTCGTAGATAACTGCAAATAAATTGTTAAGTAAAGATTAACAATTAGGTGAATATTTTCCAGTTGCTGCAATAGGATTCCAATTTTAGGAATTTTCACAACTCATTTAGCTCATTTCCACTGCTACTGTCACTGCCTATTAGTGCCATTGAAGAGTCGAGTTGCAACCTGTAGAATTTGTTGCTTCATGCTCCAATTTGTCTTACCTTCTTCTAGCTTGAGTGTTTGAAATACACTTTCTTCCCTACAAAGTGAACATCATACCCCTTATCCTGCAATTGGGATACTGAAATTAGGTTCATGCCCAATTCTGGCACAAGTAATACATTTGTAGTGTTGGTGCTAGCTTCTGACTCCCTTTGAAAATCTATGGTTCCTCTCCTTACTGGAGTACATTTCATTCTATTGCCCATAGTAATCTGGAATTCCATCTACTCCTCCTTGTAGTTAGAGAAATATCTAACCCCTGTCATATGAGTTGATGCTCCAATATATATATACCAGACACTCGGTGAAGTTGATCCTGACAAACAAGCAAATTCGCTCTCCAACTTGGAAAACAAATTTGCAATGTTCCACTGAATTTCCGAGACGGAGAAATGCGGGAGCGGGGATATGCACAAGGGGGACATATATAAGCAACCCCAAAATTTGGGGAATTTTTTGGGGAATTTTCTTTGCATCCAACCAAGGAATCTGTTTCGCGAAAAATTGAGTTGCAACTTCTCCCAATGACTGTTGGAATTAATAATCCAGAAAACTTTGATTTTTCTGCTAACCAGCAACTAGAAAATCGAATTGTTGCCCTCAGCAACTCGACCTGCATGTTAATGAACTATGTTGCCTCACGAATTTAGCCCTGCTGGTCGTACTGATCAACGAAATTCTTTCCTTTTCTCCTATGCTTCCTAGTTGATCATTTAAGCTTTGATACCATGTGAAAATTTCATCTATTGCAGCAACTGGAAATTATTCTTCTAACTATAAATTAATTATGCAGTCTATTTGCTACAGCAAACAATGAATAAAATCACAACTACAATTTTCACAATAAAAATACAGCAGAAAATAAAATATTGGAAATTGATAAATTCTAGCACACACAAGAATTTTAACATAGTTATTTTTGGACAAACGTACCCGAAAAAACCCAATGCGGCAAAACCGGTGCAACAAATGAGGGTTTTATTATTATTCTTCAGTAAAAATTTGAAGTACAATAATTTCAATGCCTTACTAGCAATCTGATCAGAGGAAAATATTGGCAGAATTTTCGTGAGAATTTTCGCACTCCACTGCAAATTTCTACCCCCGAGATGGACTCCCTATCCTCATGTTGGAGCTTTTGCGTCACTCTATGCGCAGAGACTCTGTGGAATTTGACCTTCCTCTCACTGCCTCTTCAAGGAGTTGGAAACCTTCCTCCTGGAATATTGCTGCCCTCTTCTCTCACCTGCTACTCACCCTCTGGCTCTATCCTCTCTGCTGAATCATAGCCACTGAGAAAATCGAATTGCCTAGGCAATTGAGTAACTACACTAGTGTGATCTCCATCTACCCATCGACTTCTTCTTATAATCTTCAATTGGAGCACCAACAACTAAGATTAAAATATGATCAATGGACCAGATTAATTCCCAGTCGATCCGTCTGAGTTTCTAGATGATTCTCACCTTATCTGAATTACTACTGATTAATTAACCATATTTCCTAAGTTTGGACTTAGGAAATATTTTAAAAACGGTTAATAATCTAATTGAGACACTTCTAGGTGGAATTTCCAGAAACGATTTCTCGGTTTTGGAGATCTCCTGTATTCTAGTCTCTCAACAAAATTTCGTGGTTAGAACACATTCAATGCTACAAAAACTAGTATGTTTGTCATCACTATTTAAGTCCTCTTCCAAATGATTCTTGTCTTGTTTTACCCTTTCCCTTCACAATAAGATGTTGGTCCTCTCTCTACTTTTATGCATACTCTTTCAAGTGCTCATACAATATCTAGGCAAACTCCTACGACTGATTTGGACCCTGTTAACACCTTGCCGCCTACTCCTACCTACAAGTTAGTGAGAAAAGCTTTTAACCCCACAAGGTGTCGTTGGTGGCCAGGATCTTAGAGAAGGGGTTGTCACACTAATCCCAACACTCTCTGTTTAAGTTATCTCCTAGGCTAGCTCAGGGGGGTAGTCCCTAAATGGAAAATTAAGTTAAAGATGTGAGTTTTCTAGGAGAATTGTTAGAGTTAAATAGATTACTTCTTAATATTTATAAGCAAAAAAGTGATATGAACAATAACCATCACTACATAAGATAAACATGAAACATATGAAAAATCAGTGCCTTTAGAGTATTGCTCTTAAAATGAAATTGTATTTGCTTAAATGAAGTGAAATTCTTTCAAATGGAAAGCAAAAGTAATCTTGAAAAGTGAAACAAAAAATTGTTCACACAAGATATTATAAATGCACGATACAAGAATGCTTTTAAGATAAATAAATTGGTGAAACAAAACATGTGAAGATATCTTGCAAAAATACAAACAATTAGTAATCTACTTTGGAGAATTTAAATGAGATGATAGAAAAACTCAAATGTTAGACCAAGATAACTGTAAAAATTTATGAATCTACACCAGAAATCCTACTGCAGTAAATCTGATTTGCATTACCTACTTGCCTTATTTAAATTACAAGTTATTTTTCTGAATATTCTGTAAAGATACTAATGCAAACACATTGCATCCTACACAATTATACAAATCAAGTACTGAAAATAAGTAGAACAATCAGACAAAAGACACGTATTTTTCGGACAAATGTCCTCGGAAAAACCCAATGCAGGAAAACCAATGCAGCAGATCTGAGGGTTGATATTATTAAGCAACAGTATTTTGAGAACATCTAAGGTGCCAAAATCCGGCTCACCCAACAGAGAAAAACCTCGTCATACAAAAATAAATAGTGAGTTTTACCTCACTCTGCAAGTCCCAGCTGATTCAAATCAGAAACTAGTGAAGCCCCAACTGCCTCTGCGCAGTAAATGCATAGGCCTGTGTGGGTTTGGCTGAGGACTGCGTCACCCCTTCTCTGCGCTTATCTGCCTCTCAGAAACTGAGTTTCAACTCTCCCGACTCAGAAACCCCAGTCTCCAGCTGAATCTCGACTGTCTCTCGGAACCACTGTGCAGCCCCTGCGTTAGCCTACATGGGCCCGCTCACCCTCTCTGGGGTTTGTGTCACCTCCCCTGGTCTCTGCCCTGGTCCCTCTGATGATTTTTTGCCCTGGGTCTGCTATGTACTATTGGACCTCTGACCAATTACTGCATCTTCCCCTCACTACTTCTCTGAAGCACTCAGATCTGATCTTCATCCAAGCACTGCTCCATCAGAAGAATTTGATCTCTTAGACTCACTGTGTGTGTCCTCCAACTGACCCCAAGCCTTCCTTTAATACTTTTCCTATTGATGAATCAACAACCGTGATCTAATCTCTAATTGACAGCTAAGATTATAAAATACTTGATCTTCGTCACTTAGAACATTCTCACCCACATGTTAAATTAATTCACTTTAATTATTTAATTTCCCTAAGTTTAGACTTAGGGTCCTTGTTAAAATAATTAAATATTTGAATAACTTGAGCTCTGGGTGGAATTTTTCCAAACGTTTTCTAGATCTTGGAGATCTCATGTGTCCTAGCCCCTCCACAAATTTCCGGAGCTAGAGCACATCTGATGCTACCCAAAAATCAACACTCCCTCTTAGCGAGGAATGTGCTCTAGCAATACTTCTTCACCGTAAGCATCACCCTGATCCATGGCATCTGTCCTTTGCGTTGTTGATGCTCGGTTGTTGCCCCTCATCCACTATGTTGCTGCCTTTTGTATTGCTGCCCATGAGACTGCCACTTCTCACTACCTCATCTGTACTGTAGCTCCCTCTCAAATGCTGCATCATTTTGCCGATAGCACTACCACTGCTAACTGTTGCACTGCAACTCAATTGCTGAGAGTTAAGCAACTGAAAATCCACCCAAAAACTTGAGATACAAGTCAGTCTAGATGTATCTCGATGGTGAAGCTTCCTCTCAAGGTTACTTGGGAACAAGAGCGAAAACAGGGAGCGGGAGCGGGAGCGCCATTTTCAGAAGCTCACGGTCCGGGAGCGTTTTTTTATAATATATACATTTTTACATTTTGATGCATATATGTCAACAAAAGCATGTTGAATGATGAATTAGACATAAAAAACATAAAAACATAGATTGAATAATATCACATCAATCATCTAGAAGTTATAATCTTGTAATCTAGAAGATTATGTTTCTAATCTAAAAGTTAGAAACATATAACATATTGACTCTTAAGTCTCATGATTCATCAATCTTAAAGATTCAAGCTTTCAAAATTCAATATATAACATTTATCATCATCAATTCATTGATCACCATAGTTGTACATGTAAGCTAAGTGTAACATTTACAATAAAGAATATTTAACATGAAATGAAATGTTATAAAATGAAACAAAATGAGACAACTTTCAAATTTCATGAAGCATCATATTCATAATTCATAATGAGTTATAAACTTATAATTGCCAACTTCAAAGTTTCAAACTTCAAACTTAAATTGTCATATATTGTTTACAAAAAATATCATAATAAATATGAAAGAGTCAAGTTTCAACAATTATAAAAAGTTTAAAACTACTAGAAACTAAAAAAGACTAGTAAATATATTTTACCTATTGCTTGTCCTCTTGCCACGAGAAATGTCTAATTTTTTAAATTTGAACAGATCGTGATAATGGTGGTCTTATAAGGCTTGGCCTTAATGCTTGTTGACATTGTCTTCCCTTAGAAAATATAATTAAAAAAATGTGAATAATTTCTCTAAAATGTTAAAGGGTATTTTTAAAGATGTAAGAATGAAGAATAATTTCTCTAGAAACGTTAAAGGGTATTTCTAAAGATGTAAGAATGAAGGGAAGATACTTTATGTCAGGCAACCACTTAAAGATAATGATCCAATAAAATATTCACACAAATTCCCAAGATGTAACCCAGAAGAAAATGAAAAAGCTCTAACTTGTGGTGTGTCTTGGATGAAATAATGTGCAAATTGTCAACCATAGAACTCTAGATGGTTGTAAAGATTTAAAAATCTTAAAAACGATGGCGTATTAATAAACACTGAACACATATTGAGAAAATCACATGATACATCTAGTTTTTGGAACACTTCTAACAGAATGTCATCCTAAAAGATACGATAAGATACTGTAATGTTGGGGTCACATTAGGCAGCTTAAACTGGGGCTTTGATTTTGATATCATTGTGCAAGAAGCCACATGCTTTTTTATGTGATGGCCGCTTAAGAAAAAAAAATGGGATCTTTCCTAATAAAATATAATAGAGTTAAATCTTAGAGCCGTAAGTCAATCCCCAGGGGGAGAATGGGATCTGCACTTTAGCTGATTGCTTAGGTCTTTGGCATGTCCAACAGGTGGAGAACACGTAGAATGTGTTGCTAAGGAATAAATTAATTTCTTATAAGGAAATGGGAAATTCAACCTAGAAGGCATATCATTAATTATCTAAAGTTTAAGCAATTGCATTCTCATCAACTTGTTACCCACTTTACCATTAAGGTCGTAAAATCTCTAAGAAACAGTAAATGGGAAAATATGCAAGCCCCCATCTCATGCAAGCAATATGGCCATGACCTAAAAGGGTAGAGGCACTGATGAAACATCAACAAATATTTCATTCATCCATCACTGTCCCCAATAAGATGGCATACCTTGATTGCAAAGGACTGTCAACTTGGTTTCAATGTGAGAAAGGAGTAGGTGTAAGGCATTAACAATAGTACAAAGAATGATTTCATAATATTTAGGCCCTTTTTACAAAATTACATGGCAGAGAAATTGTTGTTGAATTAAATATTGAGTTTCAAAGGGTCATATATTCTGCTTATAATAACTACAACACAATGAGTCTTAAAGCTAAGCTTTTGTTTTTATTCCTTAATGAAAATTAGCCTTTACTCATATCTTGACAGTTGATCCTTGCATAAAACGAATATGATGTATGTTTTTCAACTAGTTTGAACAAAATCCATTCCTTATGGTAGGAAATTTTGTCTCAAGATTGTTAAAGGATATACCTTTCCTGGGTTTACAATAAAATAATGGCCATTACCAAATGGAATTGTATCATAATATGTTAAAAAATAGTAGATACACAAATTATATTGACAGTATAGTTAGGTTGCAAATGGATGATTTAAGAAAATGGAGAGAAAGTAATTTCATTTAGGACCAAGTCTTTAAGCAAAACAAACGCTCCCGAAAATGCTCCCTCCCTAAAAAACGCTCCCGAAAACGCTCCCTAAAATGTTCCCTCTCTAAAAAAACGCTCCCTAAAATGCTCCCTAAAGCACTCCCTAAACGCTCCCTAAAACGTTCCCTGAAAACCAAGGAGCATTTTTCTTATTTAGGGAGCGGACTCCCGAAAATGCTCCCCTCAGGGAGCGTTTTCTGGAGCACACTCCTAATGCGCTCCCAAAACGCTCTCGATCGAAGCACAAATTGGGAGCGGATATGGAGGGGGGCGCTCCCCCACAACCCCGATCCCATTGCTACCAATTTTGCTTTGACCCTCTGATGCTCTGCGTTGTTGTTGCTCTGCTCTGTGCTCTGCACTGCGTTGTTTCAACTAGTTTGAACAAAATCCATTCCACTTATGGTAGGAAATTTTGTCTCAAGATTGTTAAAGGATATACCTTTCCTGGGTTTACAATAAAATAATGGCCATTACCAAATGGAATTGTATCATAATATGTTAAAAAATAGTTGATACACAAATTATATTGACAGTATAGTTAGGTTGCAAATGGATGATTTAAGCAAATGGAGAGAAAGTAATTTCATTTAGGACCAAGTCTTTAAGCAAAAAAAACACTCCCGAAAATGCTCCCTCCCTAAAGAAACACTCCCGAAATCGATCCCTCCCTAAAAAAAATGCTCCCTAAAACATTCCCTCCCTAAAAAAACACTCCCTAAACGCTCCCTAAAACGTTCCCTAAAAACCAGGGAGCATTTTTCTTGTTTAGGGAGCGCGCTCCCGAAAATGCTCCCCTCAGGGAACGTTTTCTGGAGTGCACTCCTGATGCGCTCCCAAAATGCTCCCGATCGAAGCGTGAATTGGGAGCGGGTTTGAGGGGGGGTCGCTCCCCCACAACCCTGCTCCCACTACTGCCAATTTTGCGCTGACCCTCTGATGCTCTAAGATATTGTTGCTCTGCACTGCATAAGAACTGCTTTGCACTGCGCTGTTGAAGTCCATCAACCACTGCATTCCTGCTGCTGCCTCTGCTCAGCACTACTTCAGTCTTCAACGTCCTAGCTCTGCCATTGTTTCTCCATCCTCCTCACACCAACTGACTCCAGTCATCCACCTACTGTCATTAAGGACTCCCCTAGCTCATATGTGATCCAAGAGTTTGGGCACCTCAAGGATCGTGCCCCTCTCTATTAAAGCTCAAAAGACCTATAAACCAATGTCACCCACCTCTTCTCTCGAGGATCATGCGGACTCATGGCAACATCGTCATCATCCCCATCATCGTCCTTTGCTACATCAACCTTCGAATCAGAATCTTCTTTGCCCTTCTTCTTCTGAGGGCATTGTGTGACGAAATGTCCTAATTTGCCACACCTGAAGCATCTGACCTTCAAGAGGTCCTTCTTCCTCCATCTCTGCTTCCCATGTTGTCCCTTAGATGCAAGAACCACATCTTCCTCTTCCTCCTTCTTGATCTTGATCCCCGTACTGCTGCTTCCCGCCTTGATCAACCTTTTGATCTCCTCTTGTCGAAGAGCTGCCCACATATCCTCCCAGTTTGGAAGAACTGCTCTGCCCAAAATACCTTGGAAAAAGGTTTCCCAGTGTTTCGTGACTGCATTCAGGGCAGTCCTGATCATAAGTCCATCGATAATGAAAGGAACAACCTGTTGATGAGCTTTTTTAACCCGACGTTTCAGACTACAGAAATGAGTCCATCTTCTGGTGTAGCCCCTACGGAAGCAAGTTGATCTCGGAGCTCTTGCAATCAGATAAGGAAGGGGTCAATTTATTCTCCCTTCTGCATTTGAAACAGTCTTAGATGATTCTCAAGTAACATCCTCCGCTAGATGGAGGTTCCCTGGTACATTGAGGTCAAGGAAGTCCACATTTCCATTGTCGTGTTCTTCTCAGCAATATGTGGGATCACATGATCCTTGACTCCGTCCATGATCAAGCATTTTGCCTTCGCTTGAGCCTCCTCGTACTTCTTGAGTGGATCAGCATCAATAGGAACAACAACTGCATGCAAGACATGATCCTTGATGCGATGATCATCCAAAACTGACAAGATCTTGGCCTTCCAAATGACAAAGTTGGAAGCTCCATCCAACCTGTCCTGATCCCTCAGTCCATGTTCAGCCATCTCTGCTCAAAAAATGTCGAACTGATTCTCTTCTCCCTTTTTTGCTGCAGCCCCAGCAAAAACTCAGATCTGGTTTCTTTGGCGCTAGAAACCCTCCAAGGAACAAGCTCCCTCTGGAACTCGATTTCCTTCACGAAAATCCTTCTGCCAACTAATATTGAACCAGTCCTCTGCAATCACTCTTTGTTGCTGATCAACACTGGATCTAGACTTCTTGTCAAGAAGTCTTCTGAGGAACTGCTTCCCTCTACTTTTCCACAACCCCACTAGATATTGTTCTACACCAACAGAAACAATGTCCCACCAGCAACTCCTGAAGAAAAATGAACTGCTCTTCCAGCCACGGCAACTGGAAAGATGAAGGCTCAAAAATTTTGTGCTGGCCCAGCAAACACTTTGATGCCTTTGCGCAGCTACAGCATTACCCTAGTTGGCTGATGTTAGTCATCAGTATTTTTACCTGTTATTGATGACTAGTTTTCTTAGCTGAGTTTTCTAGAAGCTGATCTCAAAACTATAAATCTGTCATCTAGAAAGCACCCCAAAACAATTTGTGTCCTCCTAAACCTCCCTGTCAGTCTATGATGAGAACAAACCCCAGCTGTCAAGTCCTATCTGATTTCAACAAAATATCCTTGTCTATCGCTGTCATAGCTGTAAATTATTTGCTATCATTTACCCTTGTTTCTCATGCCATTCACTACCCAACAGTTGACCAAATGTCTGCAACCCTATCCCTGGTCATCTTGTCATTTGAAAATCTAATCATACCAAAGAAAACACTCAGAATAAGTCAAGATTGTCCCTAAGTTAGATAGTGGTGTTTAGGGATTTTTTCCTTGGCTAAGACATCCTAAGCTAAAAGCTTTTGTCTAGTACCAGTCAGCCTTGAATTAGTTCCTATTCTGCAAAACAAGCATTGTTCTATCCATAGATCGCACACCACTAAGAGGTCACTTTGTCTCATGTCAAAAGAAGTTCGACAAAGATCCAAATTAGGAAAAGAGAAGGTTTGTCGCTATCTGAAGAAATTTGCTTGAATCAGGCATAATCACCATGAAAAACCAAAGAAGCCTCCAAAGGTTCATAGCATCTGTTTTTACATCTCTGCAGGGGTGTAATTAAATGATGATCAGTGTACAAAGGAGGTCAAAAGGGCAAATTCCAACAGGTCCTTCATGCTGACTTAATTTGCCATCAAGGCAAGTAAAATACAGTAAATAAGAGCAGCAAGTGTACATGTATAAACCTAAAGGCTGTTTGAGGAACAGAGATCACTCATCAAGTCAAAATGAATAACAAGGACTGAGTAATGTTGATCAACAGTACTGCATAATCTTCCAAAGAGCATCATCATGTAGGGCATGAGAAGATAGCTGCTTCTTATGTTACCTTGAAACTGGTTTTTGGAAAGTAGGCAAAGGCGATTTCAATAAACCTTTGACAACACAGTCAAGTGAAAAGACAGTTCAATGATACTTTGGCAGTAAGCATTCTCCATATACAAATCACTTTGTTTCTGATCCAGTGTTCTCAGTGATATTTTACAAAAAGAATATACATCTCAGACAAAGCCTCATAAAGCAAGAGGACATGATTTTCAAGTGATTTTATCAATAGTGAATGTCAATTTCTACTTTGTTTCCTATTCGCACTCTTCAAACAAGCATACAGAGCCAGATACAGTGATTTGAAATAGATGTAGATCCTGTGTTAAAGATGACCTCCTTCAAAGAGCAGAGGGTTAGAAACACAGTAATGAGAACCTCCTTCAAAAAAGCAGATGGTTAGAAAGACATTGTTGTGGCCTCCTTCATAAACAAGCAGAGGGCCAACATGTTCTTAAGTGACTTCAGAAGCTATTGTGCGCCACCTCCTCCAAAAATGAAAAGAGGATGCATAGCAGGATTAAGTGATTTGTTTGAGAAAGGTCTCTTTTGGTAAGAAAGATTGAAAATCACCGATGAGTCAATAAGAGTTTATGGGATAAAGGCCTTTTCCACATCAAAAGCCAAAAGTGACACAATGGTGCTAAGAAGCCTCTGTTTCTTCTATCTATGAAATCCTCCTTCAAAGTATACTCTAAGGGTGGAGTTTTTAGCTAAGAGCAGCCTTAGCTAAATAGCCAAGGAAGTAGACCAAGCTTGGTTTCAAATTGTTGACCGCACTTTGTCAACTACCCCATAGCAGTACACCCCCATTTTTTCTAGGATTCATCATGTTCGACGTGGTCGCGTCATTCAGATTCCATCATCAGTCAACAGTCGACAGTTTTACAAATGATGTAAACCCATTCTGCATGTTATGATGTAAATGATCTAAGTAAGGTCGTCAATGTATGTAACAACCTAGGTAAGCCTAGTATGTTGTTGATGATCTCCATCCTAGGAGGTTTTTTGTCTCACTGATTCACGAAAGTGATCAGCAGAGTTTTTCCCTCTAGCCTCACCCCAAAGCTAGGGTGGAATTTGTCATCAGCATGCTAAGTGAGTCCTAGTGTTTTTTATCGAGTCCTTGTAAAAGTAGTTTGAACTACTTGGTCTACTAGATCATATGCTGAGTCACAGAACTGGGTATTTATTTGAGGGTCTATACGAATGGGTTTTCCCCCTTCATGTATGTAAATGTATCTTCTCATGTAAAAGAGGGTTGGAAAAATAATTATAATCCCCTCTTAGTCAATTAATTAAATTTTTTGGTCAATTAATTAATAAAATCCTAAACCAGAAATTTAATTAATTTATGGTCCTAAATTAGGATTAAATCTTTAAAAGCAAAATTTGCTGGTCCTTGGAAAATGATTTTGACAGCCCCAGGCCAAGGGAATATTGAGAATTTTAAGAAATACTGGACCCTTGGGCCCTGGTGGTTAAGTCAAAGTCAAAAATTTTGGGTAATTAACTCAAAAATAATATTTTTGAGTTAATTAAAATTGAATTAAATGATAAATTCGTTTTTTTCCCAAAATTTTAATTTCAACACTCCGGATTAAAAGATGATTAAATCTTTTGGACGGTTGAGATTATTTTGACAAGGATCATCCAAAGTAGCCGTTGGAGATTTTGTCCTATAAATTTAGAGGTCTTTGTCAGTATTGAAGGATCCGATCTCAGGATCGTGCACTTGTCTTGGAAGCTCTTGTAATTTTTTGAGGAATAAAGCATAAAGACTTTGGGGTTACAAATCTTGATGTTCCTTCTCGGATCTATGTGGTGAATTGTCTCTAAACTCTGCTACTTTGTTTTTTTGCATTTTATGGTTGATGGCATTCATGGATTAATCTGCATACAGGTATCTTGTGCAGTTTTTTGGGTTTATAAAAAGACATTCTTATTTTTTTGAAAAGGTCTCATGTTGTTTTCTTAAATCTCTATCGATCTAAGGTTCAGATCTAAGTGTGCAGGGAAACTTTTTTAAGATTGAGCGTCTGGGGAAGTCTTCGATTGGACCAGCCGACTCTCAATAAACATAAATATGAAAAGCTCATTATTTGTTAAATTCCAAGTCTATCTTACGAAATTGGTGGTTTTGCAGGGTTTTCTAAGGCTTGTGCCTCTCATTTAAAATTTTAATTTCTAAATTGTGTTAAAATAGAATCAAATCTGACCACGAGGGTTTTAAATCTGTAAACTAGTTGTAAATTTTCTTTTAGAACTGTAAGGGTTTGATCGTTTCTTGGTGTGTATCTTCAGATCTGGCTGGTCTCTTGCAGATTCAGGGTTCAAATCGAAATTTTTTTTAAGATCTAAGGCAGATCTAGCCTCCAAAGGCCAGATTTGGCCTCAAACTGCTACTGTGGACGAATTTGGACATTGTTTTGAATTAAAGGAGCATAAGATTTGAGCTTAAATGAAGAAATTTTAATTTAACAGGCGAAATTTATGTATGCTTTGGGTTTAATCAAAATTATTACATTGCAGTACTCTTCATGCACCTTTTTCTCCTTCTCTTTCATCTGTCCATACCTTTCCTCCGTGTCTCTGTCTGTGATGGCAAAACGAGTCTTGAACTCCTCGGTGCTCGTTTTATAACTGCTGTCTCTGCTCCCCACGTTGTCCCATCGATTTCCCATTCCAACTTCCCTTCTTCCCGTCCAATCCTCACCGCACCTTTCCTGCTGCCTTCGACGTGACCCTCGACCCTTGGCATCCGTCCACGCCAGGCACACTCTTCCTTGCCATCGTGATCTCTCTCGGCTTACTCTTCATCAACATGTGTACACAAAAAAAAAATTCACAGGACACTTGTGTTTCAATTCTTTTGTGTGCGGATTTACCAATCCGAACCCTTGCCTTCAATCTGCTATCCACACCTTGCTGCCGCCGTCCAAGCTCCCTCACTTCATCGAGCCATTGCCCAGCACTCATCGAGCCGCCGTCCAGACCTGTAGCCTCGTCGATCTGCACACATAAAAACAAACGCACATAGAAAAAGACATGCGTTAAATTTTATTTAGGTGCGGATTCACATTTTTTTAAAGCGTTAGATTCGTTTTTGTATATAAGTTTGGTTAGCGTTAGGAATTAGTTCAAATTCTTTTTTTCGTTCAATTTAAATTTAGATGTTGGGTTTTGATTTAAATCGATTTGGATTTCGTAGTTAGATTTTTAGTTTAGTCGTTGTTTTAAGTTGTATTTTTTTGGTTCAATTTTTAAATGGGTAGTTTGATAGCGTCGTTTTAATGTGTTCGATTTTAAATTAGATTTTAATTTTAATTTTTGTTATTTAATTTCTAGTTTTAATTCTAGTTTAACTCGATTTTGTTGGATTAAGTTTTAGTTAGGGTGTATTTTTTAGTTTAGTTTTAAGTTTTAACTTAGATTTAGATTTTTTTTATTTTAGATTAAAAAAAAATAAAAAATTATAAAAATTATAAATTTTTTTTTCCAAAAAAAATCCTTAAAAGAAATTTAGAAAATACAAAAATTTTCAAATTTTCTATAGTCAAATGCGCTAAAATTTTTCTATCTAAAGTTTGACTGTAGAAACATTTCTGGATCGAAATTAATTGAAGCATCATAAATACGAAAATATTGCAAATGTCTGGCATTTCATCTGTGATAATATTGCGGTGGGTTTAGGATATTTTAATGCATAGTTGTGGTGTTTTCAGTTGAATATCATTGTGATCAATCGTGTTTTAGTAAGCAACAGTTAAATAAATAACTTACTTGTTTATAATTGCATAACGAAGATTTTATTTGACTCCGCAAGAGCACTTTGGTTTAACGTAGAAATCTAATTTAGATGTGTGGAATCTCGTTAATTTTATCAAGTATTTTATGTTTTAGTTGTGTCTCCTTGATTCTTCCTCTTCATTTCTAATAGGGTCTACCTCCCTTAGCTTGCAAGGAGACAGCTTAAATAGAGAGATTGGGGATAAAGGTGACAACCCCCAATCTGAGCCGTTGTCGCGGTGCCTGGACAATCTGTGCGACAACATTTTTTTGGCGCCGTTGCCGGGGATAGAGTTTTTATGTCCTTAGTCTTAACGACATTTTATAATCTTCAGATCTTCTTTCGCCATTCATTAGCCTGTCGCAAGGGATCACATTTTCTGGCATCTTTCATCACTTCATATTTTCATCGTCTTATCTTTCGGCATATCTCTAATCATTTCATCTTTAGCACCTGGACATTTTGGTTGGCTTCTTGTTTGGGTGGTGGCTCCACTTATTCATCTTTTTACTCCCAGACAAGAATCCCCCCCTGATATCCATCTGCTATCTCTCGATTATTTCTTTTGTTTTATAATTAGTTTCATGTTCAAGTGGCGACTCCAATTCTTTCATCTCTTACAAGAGTTCCTGCTAAGTTCACTTCTTGAGGACCTTTTGACTATTCTTGAATACGAATCTATTTCTAAAATTCTAAAAACGATATCATGGATGTTTTTACCCCATGTAATTTTGCTAATATTCAGGGTTATCCCCATGATCTCCCTCAAATGGATAAATTACCTACTTTTCAAGGAAATGATGCAGTTAGTGTTAAATCTCATTTGTTTGATTTCACTAACTGGTGGAATAGAATTGCAGTTGCAAATAATAATTTCAACGATGTAAAGATGAAAACTTTTGTTGTTACTTTTGGTGAGGATGTTGCTGAATGGTTCGTGGAAAAACCTGATAATTCATTTGATACTTTTGAATCAATTGTAACTGCTTTTAAGGAAAAGTATGGTGATAAAAGGGAAGATAGGCATTTGGTAAGAGAAATCAGTACCATAAAAAAGAAATAAAATGAAACGATTGAAGAATTTAATAGGAGATTTAATGGTATCCTTAGAGAAATATCTCAAACTCATAAACCTCCTGATGGATCTCTTCTGAATTTTTACATTGATGCTTTTGATTTTGATACTTCATATGAGATAAGGTGGGCTAAAACTGCAAATTATAAGGCTTGCCAATCTTTAGCTGAAGAGCTTGAAAAAGATAAAAGGGCATCTGCGAAGTCTGAAATTCCTGGTTTTGATAGGGCTGCAACTAAGTTAAAAGAGCCTCTAGAAGATGATGATGACCCTATGAAAAGGTTAATGCAAAAGATTGAAAGCATGGAGCTTAATCAAGCGAAATTGATCTCTGAACATGCTAAGGAAATAAGTGTCTTACAGACTAGGTTGGTTCAAATGGAAAGGGCTCAAATGCAGAAATTCCAACTTAGAAATAATAATGCTTTGCAGAAAAGAGGCCTATCTAATGAGCAGAGACCGACAAATCAACTCGACTTTGCAAGTCTTGTGGATGAAGCTCCGCCTTATTGTAGAGCTTGTAATGCTCTTCATGAAGAGGTTACTTGCCATGTTGTCAAAAGAATCATAGCTAGTAGAATGGTAAGGTTGAGCCATCAAATTAATTTTGTTGGTAAGGACTATCACATACATATATAAGATTATGAAAGTCATGTTAAGCAACCAGCTCAAATGATTAAGGATGTGAAACCCAATCATATGCAAATGATTCAAAACATGGAAGCTAACCAAATCAATCTTCAAAATAAGATAACTTCCATGGAAGAAACTCATGCACAGGAAATAAATGTCATGGAAAACAGGTTAAAGATCATGGAATTTAATCACTCCAATCAAATAATCGCCATGGAAGAAAAAAATGTTAAGGAAATAAATGTCATGGAAAACAGGTTAAAGATATTGGAAGTTAATCATTCAAATCAGATGTCTATCATGGAAGCAAGACACACCCAGGAAATGAATACCATGAAAGAAAATCATTTGTTGGAAATGAGTTCCATACAAGAAAGGTTGGAAAAAATGGAAAAATTACATATAAAAAAGTTTCACCCGAAATTTGATTATGAAGATTCATCAACAGATCATAAGACTTCTTGTCTGCTAAAGCCATTCTCATCTCATCACAAGAAGGATTTAACTATGATTTCAAAGGATGTTGAGAAAGACCAAGCTTATGTGTCACCATTGACAGAGTATATCCAAAATAATATTGGTCACACTCCAGGTTCTTCAGATATTTTGGACAAACATCTTCAACATGAAGACAAGAAATCTCTGATAATTTCATCGGCGGCTTGTATCAACCCCCTCGAGAAGAAGACAGGTGCAAGCAAAAAAAGTGGTTTGATTAAATCAGTAGTCCAGAGCGACTTGACATTCGGATAAGACAAAGTCCTACAATTAGCAAGATTGGACATGGCACATCTAAAAAGCAGCCTACAGACTTGCTTGAAAGCAGGCAAATGCTCAGCATGCACTATATTGAGCACATTTGATGCCACAGGGCATCCTCTGTATTGTATTTCTAACCCTACTCCTTGTTATTTCAACATTTCATTTTGCAGTTAGAGTAGATTTACTTTTCATGTTAAGTAGAATGATAGAAGAGCTTCTATTTTTCATTTGCTTAATGTTATATGATGATATTTGGATGGACGCTACTTATGTAATCTTGTGTGTTGCTTGGATGCAGATTCTGGATTCTCACGTTACTTCAATGAAGCAATGTGTCCCCAAGTAGAGCCAGATGTTGACCACACTTTGTCAAATACCCCATAGCAGTACACCCCCATTTTTTCAAAGGGGATTCGTCATGTTCGACGTGGTCGCGCCATTCAGATTCCATCATCGGTCAGGTTGACGAGTTTACAAATGATGTAAACCCATTATGCATGTTATGATGTAAATGATCTAAGGAAGGCCGTCGATGTGTAACAACCTAGGTAAGCCTGGTATGTTGTTGATGATCTCCATCCTAGGAGGTTTTTGTCTCATCCTTTGATTCACGAAAGTGATCGGAAGAGTTTTTTCCCTCCGGCTTAACCCCAAAGCTAGGGTGGAATTTGTCATGACTTTATGCTAAGTGAGTCCTAGTGTTTTCTATCGAGTCCTTGTAAAAATAGTTTGAGCTACTTGGTCTACTAGATCATGTTTTGAGTCGCAGAATTGGGTATTTATTTGAGAGTCTATACCAATGGGTATTCCCCCTTTATGTATGTAAATGTATTATCTCATGTAAAGAGGGTTGGAAAAATAATTAAAATCCTCTCTCAGGCAATTAATTAAATTTTCTAGTCAATTAATTTAAAAAATCTTAAACCAAAAATTTAATTAATTTAGGGTCCTAAGTTAGGATTGAATCTTTAAAGGAAAAATTTGTGGGTCCTTGAAAAATGATTTTTGAAAGCCTAGGCCAAGGGAATATTGAGAATTTTAAGAAATTTTGGACCTTTGGGCCTTGATGGTTAAGTCAAAGTCAAAATTTTTGGGTAATTAACTAAAAAATAATATTTTTGAGTTAATTAAAATTGAATTAAATGATAAATTCGTTTTTCTCCAAAATTATAATTTCAACGCTCCTGATTAAAAGATGATTAAATCTTTTGGACGGTTGAGATTATTTTGACAAGGATCATCCAAACTAGCCGTTGGAGATTTTGTCCTATAAATTTAGAGGTCTTTGTCAGTATTGAATCATCCGATCTTAGGATCGTGCACTTGTCTTGGAAGCTCTTGTAAATTTTTGAGGAATAAAGCATAAAGACTTTGGGGTTACAAATCTTGATGTTCCTTCTCAGATCTATGTGGTGAATTGTCTTTAAACTCTGCTACTTTGTTTTTTGCATTTTATGGTTGATGGCCTTCATGGATAAATCTGCATACAAGTATCTTGTGAAATTTTCTGGGTTTATAAAATAACATTCTGATTTTTCTACAAAGGTCTCATGTTGTTTTCTTAAATCTCTATCGATCTAAGATTCAAATCTAAGTGTGCAGGGAAATTTTTTTTTAAAGATTGGGCGTCTGGGGAAGTCTTCGGTTCGACCAGCCGACTCTCAATAAACATAAATCTGATAAGCTCTTTATTTGTTAAATTCCAGGTCTATCTCACGATATTGGTGATTTTGCAGGGTTTCAAAGGCTTGTGCCTCTCATTTAAAAATTTTAATTTCTAAACTGTGCTAAAATAGATTCAAATCTGACCATGAGGGTTTTAAATCTGTAAACTAGTTGTAAATTTGTAAATTTTCTTTTAGGTTTGTAAGGGTTTAATCATTTCTTGGTGTGTATCTTCAGATCTGGCTAGTCTCTTGCAAATTCAAGGTTCAAATCGAAATTTTTTTTAAAGATCTGAGGCAGATCTAGCCTCCAAAGGCCAGATCTGGCTTCAAACTGCTACTATGGACGAATCTGAACATTTTTTTGAATTAAAAGAGCATAAGATCTGGGCTTAAAAGAATAAATTTAATTTAACTGGGCAAAATTTATGTGTGCTGGGTTTAATCAAAATTATTCTGTTGCTGTACTCTTCCTGTCTGCCTTTTTCTCCTTTTCGATTTCATCTGCCCATACCTTTCCTCACGTCTCTCTCTGTCAGCCATCCAAACAGCTCTTCGAACTCCTCAATGCTCGATTTTCTTGTTTCTTTCTCCTCTGCTCCACGTTGTCCATCGATTTCCCATTCAACTTCCCTTTACCCATCCAATCCTCACGCTGCACCTTTCCTGCTGCCTTCGACGTGACCCTCGACCCTTGGCATCTGTCCATCGAGCCTGCTCTTGCCCTTGCCATCGTGATCTCTCCTCGGCTTGCTCTTCATCAACCTGTGTACACAAAAAATTTACGCAGACACTTGTGTTTCAATTCTTTTGTGTGCGGATTTCTGATCGAACCCTTGCCTTCAATCCGCTGTCCACCTTGCTGCCGCCGTCCAAGCTCCCTCACTTCATCGAGCCACTGCCCAGCACTCATCGAGCCGCCGTCCAGACCTGTAGCCTCGTCGACCTGCACACATAAAAACAAACGCACATAGAAAAAGACATGCGTTAAATTTTATTTAGCTGCGGATTCACATTTTTTTTAAAGCGTTAGATTCGTTTTTGTATATAAGTTTGGTTAGCGTTAGGAATTAGTTCAAATTCTTTTTTGTTTAGTTTAAATTTAGATGTTGGGTTTTCATTTAAATCGATTTGGATTTCGTAGTTAGATTTTTAGTTTAGTCGTGGTTTTAGGTTGTATTTTTTTGGTTCGATTTTTTTTTAAATGGGTAGTTAGATAGGGTCGTTTTAATGTGTTAGATTTTAAATTAGATTTTTTATTTTAATTTTAGTTATTTAATTTCTAGTTTTAATTCTAGTTTAACTCGATTTTGTTGGATTAAGTTTTAGTTAGGGCGTATTTTTAGTTTAGATTTAAGTTTTAACTTAGATTTAGATTTTTTTATTTTAGATTCAAAAAATAATAAAAAAAAAACTATAAAAATTTCAATATCCCAAAAATATAGAAAATACAAAAATATAAAAAGAAATTCAAATTTTCTATAGTCAAATGATCTAAATTTTTTTTAGTCTAAAGTTTTGACTATAGAAACATTTTCTGGATCGAAATTGATTGAAGCATCATAAATCTGGAAATATTGCAAATATCTGGCATTTTCATCTTGTGATAATATTGTTGTGGGTTTAGGATATTTTAATGCATGGTTGTGGTGTTTTCAATTGAATATCATTGTGATCAATCGTGTTTTAATAAGCAGCGGTTAATCGTCACTTACTTGTTTATAATTGCATAACAAGATTTTATTTGACTCCATAAGGCACTGGTTTTAAACGTGAAATCTAATTTAGATCTGTGGAATCTCGTTCATTTTATCAGTATTTGATGTCTTGACTGTGTCTCCTGGATTCTTCATCCTCATTTATAATAGGGTCTACCTCCCTTAGCTTGCAAAGAGACAGCTTAAATAGAGAGATTGGGGATAAGAGTGACGGCGCCTAATCTGAGCCATTGTCGCGGTGCCTTGACAATCTGTGCGACAACACAAATGACTTCTGAAAACTCACATGAAGAGACATCTCACCTAAATCATATATATGAAAAAGGGCATTCTTATTTTTAAACAAATCCCTTATGGTTATAGAAATAATTCCTCCAAGTGATGAATGAAGGGAGAGCACCGAAGGTTACTTCCAGCTCAGTCAAAGGACAGAGGGCACATTGTAAGAGGGTGAAAAATTTCACTGTTTATAGGCCTCTGTCACAAAAAACAAAGGATCAGCTCTCCAAAAGATTTGCACCATGAAACAGCTCATTCAAAGGGTTAAAAGGTGTGATGAAGCCATATCTCACTTTCAATCAAAGGGTGCCTCCATCAAATGATAAAAGACAAAGTTTTAAAGGACACAGGAAATTTACATTTTGAAATGTTTTTAATCAGAGGATAAAGACCTTCATCACTTCATAAAACAATGGATACATAAGGGTTTCGAAGGCTGCAGTGCTAGTATTTTTATAAGCCTCTTCAAAGATACAGGGTCACAATTTTGAAATCAATGAGGTTTTATGGTTTGCAGGACCTCCATCAGCAGATAAGTAGAAGGCCTCATGATAGGTTTGAAGGCCATTAAAAAGGCTGCAACAGTGTTTTTTGAGATAACCTCCTTTGTAGACAAATCAAAGAATAGCATAGTTTTATAATTTCCCTTTCATCACAAATGTTGTGACAAACAAGGGGTTATAAAATCATTAAGGTATGATATGGTGTTTTAAGAAAAGAATTACTAAATAGACAGAGTTAAGAGACCGAAGGCATTCATATTTGCAAAGCGCAGTTTACAAAGGCAATAAAGGAGAAGTTTGTTTTTTTTAAATGAAATGAGGGAAACGTTGGTTTTTTAAATATGAAGGAGCTCAACCACTTGTCATTTATCATTATGCAAACCCAAGTCAAGACAAGAGAAGTAGTTTAAGAGCATTTTTTAAGAGCATTCACAGTGTTTTGGACGCGCGGTACGCCTGTGTGATCGCGCGGCACGCCTGTAGGCGGTTACAGTGTATTTTTGCGAAGGGCGCGGCGCGCCTGTAGACATGCGCGGCACACCTGTGCCCGGCGCCTAGGGCCGACCCAACTATTTCAGCGCGGCGCGTTTACGCCCGTTCAGACCCGCCCAGCCATCAACCAACTCTGAACGCGTCTTCTGCCCATCTGGGCCCATATTCAAAGGAACTCTCAAAGGCGCCAAGGTCAAGTTTCCAACCAAGAAGTCACCTCCAAACACAGCAAAAACACATTGGTCAAAGGTATTTACATCTCTTGGGCCCAAAATTTTTCTTGAAAGTATGATGTCAAGAAGTTAGCTAACCTTCATCCAAAAGAGCTTGCCTGCTAAAGATTATCAAAAAGAAACAGTGATTGGGTGAAATAGTTCTGATCAGTTTACAAGGGGTTTGCTCAGTTTCTTAAAACAGTGATTTCAAAGAGCGCCCTTTTTTGTTTCAAATAACTACAAAGGAAGATAGTGATTGGGGAATAGAGGGTTTTTGTCAGTTTAAAGGAGGTCTTCTTACTGTGAATAACAAAGGATAGAAGCAGTGATAACAGAGGAAGTTTGATTGTCAAGGAGCTTGTTGTTTTGAATAGTTAAGGAAAACAAGATTGGAACTGATTCTTAGCTAAAGCACAGTTGCTCTCAAAACCTATATTGTTTGCTAGCCTAGAAAGAAAACAGTGATCATCAAAGGGTCAGGGATATTTCAAAAGGGAAAAAACATTGTTGTTTTCAAAGTAGCCTATCTGCTCAAAAAACACAGAGAAACAGTGATCATTAAAGAGAGACAGAGTTTGTTTAGAAGGCCTTTAAAATCAGTGACAGGGAGACTACTGTTTTGATAAAACAAAATGATCTTCCTCCAAAAAGGATTGTTTTGCTAGCCTTAATAAAACAGTAATCATCAAAGAGAAGAAGTGACTACTCAAGGGAGAAAAATAGTGTTTTTCAAGGGTACCCCTCTTTAATTAAAAAGACAAAGAAAAACAGTGAATAGGGGGAAGAGTTCTTATTCTCAAAAACAAAGGGAGCTTGTTTCACTTAACAAAATTTGTTGGCCAACTAAAGACAAACTTAGTCTTGCAAAGAGGAAAAGGTGTTTTTTGTTGAGGACCTTTTTCAGTGATCATTTGAACAGTTTGCCTTGGTAAGTCAGTGAAAGGTATCAGAAGCAAAATGCCTCCAAAGAAAGACAGCAGGAGTGGGTATCACAATAGGTATGAGCCAATTACAACTCAGGAAGTGAATAAATCTCCTTCAGTACTCTTTAATTTTCATGAAGTAGGGTGCTTGGAATTTTGCCAAAAAGTCTAAGAGGTAAAAAGTCACCTTCCTTTGACACGTTTGTTTGCGTTAAGGCTACAAGGGAAGCATGTCCATCTAGCAGATCTGGATTTCAAACTCTCTCTTAGGGCTATCTCCAAAGCTACTAAGATCTTCGATATCGGAGAAAAGTGGTTCAAACAAACATACCTAGATCTGAATCACTACAAACCCTTTCTAAAACCATACCATCAAGATGCTTGCCAAGCCATTTTCCCTTTTTCTCACTTGTTGACCAACTATGCCCCTCTCATGAAAGTCATCATGAAGTATTTCACTTGTGAAGGGAGGTTTTCCCGGATTTATGCCTATCATATCAGGCTTCTTATGCATTTCACAAGAACTCAATTGCTGAACCTACCTTTCTTCCTCTATAGAAGCATTGACAAGATGGCCTCTACTGTCCAAAAGAAGCCCTCAGCTCAACAACAAGCTTGTCTATTTCATCATTCCCTTATCAAGATCATCATCCTCCATCAACTTGAGAAAAAGGGAGTTTCTTGGGACTCTTTCATCTCCCATCCTGATTTTGCCATTGCCTCTTCATCTCATGCGCTTTTCTCACCATCCACTCAACATGTTTCTCCTTCTTCTAGTAAATCCACTCCTAAAAAACAAAAATCTCCTATGATTGAGAGTGAAGAAGAGAAGAGGCAAACTAGTAGTGAAGAAAGGCAAAGTGACAAGAGGCAAACTAGTGATGAAGAAGGACAAAATGAAGAATCTAAGCATAATAGTGAGCATGAACAAAATGATGATGAGCATGAGCAAATTGATGGCGAGCACAGCAGTCATGAAGAGAAACATGATGGCAGCCAACTCAGCAGTAAGCATGATGGTGATGAGGCACAAAACAGTGAAGGTAAAGAGCACAACAGTCATGAAGAAAGCAGGGACAGAGATGAACAAGACAGTCCTCAAGATGACAAACAAAGTGACAGCCAAAACAGTGATGATGAGGGTCATGACAGTCCTCAAAAAGACACTTATGATCAGAAACAAGACATCCCTCAAGCAAGTAATGATGATGGCAATCAAACACCAAACAGTGAGCATTCTGAAGAGGGCAGCATGGACCAAAAATACCAAATCAGTGACCATGAACATAGCAGTGGTGAAGACAAACAAGGAAGTCTTCAAGCAGAAGAAAATAGTGACAAAGATGATAATGGAAGCAGCAAGGTAAAAGACCAAGTTGAGCAAGTGCAAATAGATAAACCTCCTCCCTCTTCTCCTCCACACAGCCAAGAGCATGTGCTAGCTGCCTCTCCTAGGCAAGGGGCCATGACTCTTCCTCCAAACATGGCGAAGCCTAGAAAAACTAGATCAGCAAAGAAAAAGACCACTCCAGCAGTGACTAGCAATGTCACAAGAGTGCTAAGAAGTAGAGGCAAACTACCTAAGAAGAGCATTGTTGAATTACCAAAGAGGAGGAGGACCAAGAAGCCTATCCAAGGCAAGGGGAAAGAAAAACAGGAGAGTAGTCATGAAAAGGAAAGGGAATTTGATATCATACAGATAGACAGTGATGATAGTGATAATGAAGCTAGAATCCTTGAGGCTCTTTTGCGAAACAGAAAAGACCAAATTCATGACCTACTAGCTGATCTAAAAAGCTCAAAGGACTTCATACATGTTCTACAGATACAAAACAAACAAATGAGTGGTCAAATGGTAGTTTCTGAGGCCTGGGCTTTCAAATACCAAAGGGAAGCCTCCAAAGCACAAACCAAGCTTAAAGAGCTTATGAGCGAATTTGATAATACTGAAGAAGAAGAGCAGCCAATGAGAAAGAGGCCTAGGACTATGGGTCTCAAGAGAGCTTTGGAGAAAAATAAAGAAGAAGAGGCAACCCTTGTCCGATCTTATCCTCTCACTTCTTTGTTAGCCCAAGAAATAGAGAATGATAAAAAATCATGGCTTGAAAGGGCCAACAAGCATTTGGAGGATAAGTTAGAGAAAGATAACAGAGACTTGAGTCTACAAAAGAGGATGACCGGGCACTACAAAAAGCTCAATCAATTTGCCCAAAAGAAATTGTAAGTTGCACAAGAAAAACTCAAAACTGCCCAAAGAGGGCGCCTGGTAGAAAAAGTGGAGAAAGGCATATCAGCGCTCGAAATCTTGGCCTTAGCTTCCCTACATGTTTCTAAGAACCCATCAGGGGCTTTCTCGCCAAAATTAAGAAAATTTTGACAAGATTTTGTTTTTTGACATTTTTGGGCCTAATTGCATAAACTCATGAGCGCCGCCATTTTTGTTTGAAGCATCCTCAGCTGTTGAGAGTGGTATCATTGGATGCATTAAATTCAAGGGCATCTACTCAGAAAATTTCAGATCCAAAGGATATGTTTTGATCCCCCAAAGAGGCGAAAAACAGTGATTTTTTGACATTTTGCCTCACATATCAGCAAGGGCTACTTTTCTGGTTTTTTTTACTCAGTTCAGTTTTTGACAGACTTCCCAGCGTCATTTTGGGAAAAATCAAGTATTTCCAGAAAGTAGACATCCAGGGCTTTCCAACGAGCCATCATGGGCCTCGTTTCGACATCAAGAAGTCCCTCAAAAGTGGTCTGCAAGACAGACGAATTTCTGCTGCTACGTTCCTGTAGCATTTTGGCAAAAAAGACAGTTTTCTGAAGTGGCTTATCCAAATGTGCGCTAGGCCTTTTTTAGACATTGTCAGTAATGAAAAGTCAATATTTTTTCCTTTTTTAGCATTTTATAGATATTTTGAAGATATTTTGTGCCTTGGGCTTTGCAAAGCCTCAAGGACAAAATCAGATATTTGTTTTTAGCCTATGAGCTTCTAGTCAATTTTGTGAAGCTTAAATTCTCATTCTCCTATATAACTCATGGAGAATCATTGTAATATTGTTGGTTGAAGAGTTGATAAACAAGCTAGACTTTGAAGAGCTTAAGAACTTGACTAAGCTTAAAGAAATATATGTTATGAGTTTTGATGATCAGACTTGTTTTATGGAGTGAATAGCTTGACTTGCTTGCCTAGATGATGGAGAGGATCTATGTGCAGAATTCCATGGCTTGGTAAATGGTATTGTACTTCTTTTCAATTATGTTTTCTTAGTCTTTCACATATATATCCATGTTTCTTGTTTGTTGTAGGTCAGTAGAAAATAGTTTGAGGTATGCCCATTGAAGCTCATCAAAATTTCCTGATTCATTACAGCTTCTATGTTTTCATCCTTCTTGGTCATGTCAAAGGATTCTTAACTGCCCTTTGGTCCACTAGGAACTTGTTATTTATTTCCTTAATGATTAATATGACATGCTATCTTGTTTGATTCATGGTATGCCCTGCTTACTCATCGCTGTTTAAACCTCATTAATGAAATCTCCTTTGAAGTATTGACTGTCTAATTTAATTCAGAGAGGTCTTGTTTCAATCTTGCCCTCTGCCTATACTTGCAGACTTATTTCAAAGTTCTCATCAGTTTGAATTGTTGCTTAGGAGTTTCCTTTCCACATTTTGAGCTGTTGGTTTGTCTTACATGTGTTCTCAACCACTGAAGGTGATTTTCCCAAAGTTAGAGGGTCTTATACTTCTATGCATCACCTGAATGTTTATTTTATGCATCTATCAGTTTGAGTTTGATTCATAGTGATTAATGGTTAGCCCTACCACATGAATACTTACTGTTTAAACTATTTATGCTTAAGATCCCTTTGTCTTGCACAAACTTGATGTTCATCTCACTCCATAAACCACCTGAAATATCCATTCGCTATACTAAATCGGCCCTGCAGTACACCCTACCCATTGTCTTGACATCCTTGGCTTGCTTTTGACCCCATAGCCCAGTTGATTTCATTTTCTTGTTCTATTTTGATTCACTTGATCAGTTTTTCCTCCAAACAACTAAAAAACAAACAAACAAACACACTTAAAAACTAGCTTAAAATCTAAACAAACTAAGCGAACAAGCTTCACATCCTTCGCTTCATTAGAGAGAGCCCTCTCTGAGTCCAGGAAGGCTAGGTCCTAGGGCTCCAAAGATTGGTTTGATGTTACTCCGTCATTTGGTCTGTCAATCTGCCAAATCACGGGAACCTAACAGCTGACACAGGCTCTGCGTGATCCGCTCTGGTGACTATGTCACCCTTCCTTGCCTCTTCTAGATCTGCACTGTCACTTGCGAGAGCTGCTTTCCTGCGGCAAAATTTTCCCTTCATCTCTTTGTTGATGGCTTCAACTCTACTTGATCTGTAACAACTCTGATACCATGTGAAAATTTCTGAATCTACAGAGAAATCCTACTGCAGTAAATCTAATTTGCATTACCTACTTGCCTTATTTAAATTACAAGTTATTTTTCTGAATATTAGGTAAAAATACTAATGCAAACACACTGAAACCTACACAATTATACAGATCAAGTACTGAAAAATAAGTAGAACAATCAAACAAAGGACACGTATTTTTTGGACAAATGTCTCTAAAAAACCCAATGCGAGAAAATCAGTGCAACAGATCTGAGGGTTTATATTATTAAGCAACAGTATTCTAAGTACATCTAGGGTGCCAAAATACGACTTGCCCAACAAAGAAAAACCTCGGTAGACAGAAATAAATCGTGAGTTTTACCTCATTCTGCAAGTCCCAACTGATCCAATGTAATATCCCAAACAGATATTTTAACTAAAATTGCAAAAAATAAACTTGAGCAACAAATAAATGGAAATATACACACAGCCACAAATATTACACAATGGATATCGATAAAATTACTGAGCCATTTTATTAATCCATGGTAAAAAGTACATCAACATGAAGGAACAACGGAACCTGAGCTTGCCAAGCAAGCCGAGCAAAACCCAGAAAGATCTCTAGCCCAACTGAGGAATGACGCTGGCAATGATGTAGATGGCTCGGCAAGAAGACTGCTGCAAATCGGCTACGGCAAAACTAACCTCTTCAAACTCCACTGAAGCACTGTGAGATCCCTGAATGAAACCTCCTCGAGAGTATTGGGTTTCCGTCCAACACTCGACAAATCACCCGAGGGTTTTCGTCCTGGGCCTACGGCTGAAGTAGAGAACCACGTTCTCAAACCTCTCATACACAAGAAAATGATCTACTCCAAAGATAACTCTCAATGGCCTCCTCCCTTTCTTTTATAGATCTCTTGGAGCCTTCTAGAGCCTTATTTTAATATTTTTTAATTCATGGAGCACTTTTCCCTCTTATTAAAATATTCATTTTTTTAATGCAGAAAAGGGTAAATCGGCTACCACGCCTCCTCCGACCACTGAAACTCGTGTCCAACCGTCCCATCATGTAGGAATCCTCGTCCCGGTTCCAATGAGCTATTACACTAAGGTATTCCATCATGTATTCCTCCCGGAATGCCACCTTGAGCGTAATCATCTGAGTTAAGCCCACAAATAACTCAAATTTCCGAAAATTGTCGGAATGCACCGAAACGAAAGCCGAACTGCTTGTATGATGGAATATATCAAGAAAATGCCACTCGAATGCATAGAAACTCCTGAAAACTCCTCCAAAAAGCCCCTGGGCCCGCTGATGACACCAACCTGTACCTGTGACTGGTCTGCTCCTAACTCTGGAAGTCCATCCTAGCCCTGTCATAGGTGACACCAAAAAAAGGAATATTACAGACCTTCCACCCCAAGACTGCTTGCCCTCAAGCAATCCAAATATGTGGGCCACCCTGTTAGCCCGATGCAACTGAGACCCAATGCCTGAATCCAATACAAACCCATGGGTGTTGCTATGCATCTGTGTCAAGCCACTCGGAATAGACCCCTCAATGCCGGGATCCCAAACTGATCTCTCACAGTATCGGTCAACAAACAATCCTCCCAGACCCCAACGCCACCATGGCCAAGCATCGCCCAAGTCCCACAACTCGGACTGTGCACTGCCTCTGGCTATAGCTGATGCCCCATGAAGTGAAGTCCGCCAACAAGCATCAATTCTCCCTAGCTCCTACTATGTTGTACTTGTAACTGTATAAGCTACCTCACCAACTGCATACCAACTCATCACCACTCTCCAGTCCAAGTCCTGACTCAATCCCATGCTGATCCTGCTCTCCTGAAATCGAGATGGAGTGCTAAAGAAATGACAACCTGTGCCCCACTGCCAGCTGGAATCTATAACATCGGCTATGTCTAAGGGCCCCTGCTCTAGTGTTCTCCCTACGAAGAAAATCGTACCATCAAGAGGCTACCAGCTCATGATCTCCTGCCAATCTATCCTGGAAGAAGAATCCAATGTAGTGTCAACCGTATATGAAACATGCCTAGAGATTTGTCGCCAACTCATAATCAACTCATGCTGCTTCATCCCATCTGCCAACGAAATCCGCCTGTAGAAGAAAGCCCCTCTCTATATAATGGGCCAAAGTGGGCAAGATGTGTTGCAAGCCCCATCGATGTACTCCTGGAGAGTGCTACTCACTGAAATTACTGCGGCTTTGTCGACTGCATGTACATCTAACAGCACCTCATTAATGTGTCGACCCAAAGATGGATGCTCCACCATATCCAACAGCTCATCCCTCTCCTGATTGGGAATGTAATGCTCCTGTTGTCTACTAGCCCCCTACAAAACTATCCCATCAACCTCCAACATCTCCAGAGGATATGGATCTACAACTGCTGTCACCGTACTCGGTGCTTGTGCATCAAACTGCTCCTCCTCAATGGTTGACCCCAAGGTTAGCCGCATATCCATCATAGACTCAATGTGAGCCTCCATCTGGCTCTCCCCCAAAGGACTATCATGCATGATGTGCATAGTATCCTCCTCTGCTGACTCAGGCTCCATCATATGCTGCTTTGGCTGAATCGTCACAAGTGACTCATCACCCAGTTATCTCCCGTAGAGTCCCCTGATTGCTCATCTTGCACACTGGAAAACAACTCCGGTCTATTGTCATCATCTCTGCTTGACTGCTCTCGCTCCCCATAAGCATCCTCAACTGATCCCATGGACTCATCTGAAGAAGAGTCCTTGTTGAGGAGGTAAATCTCCTCTGCGGACAGAGGCGATCCCTACTAGCCCAGCAGGGGTCTAGCAACAATCAGAAATGTTACGACGCAAGTTCCTAGTTACGAATGAAAAGACTAGAGATAGAAGCCTACCTGGATTCCAATGCTACGATCTGAAGAAGAGAGCGTTCCCGTTCCTCAGCCTCGGCAGATCACAATCCTCCACGATCTCCGCAGACAGATACCTGCACATGAAAGAAACAAACAGATACAAGCATAAAATCCGGCATACGTAACTCAATATCAGTCAGAAAGGATACTACTCATATTAACATCATTGAAAACAGAGTGGAACCATAATCGTAATCATTCATTAAATAACGATCGAAAGATATTACAACCAAAGTTCTGACGTCGTGGTCTCCTTCGGATGGGTCTCCAGTCGTTCACGTCTCGCAAAGCTCGCCATGGAAAGGGAAAACCTCTCCTGAGTCTCTCGACAATAGTCTCCTTACTTGAGTCGACCTTAAGGGAAGGAAGAGGGCTCTTACAGCACAAAAGGCTCTTGGGAATTTGGAGATTCAAAGCTTAGGCACTTCAAGACTAGCTTGCCATGGAATTGAGCAGGCTTTTATAGATGGGGAAGGAGGGAGTTGGGATCCCTATTATTGTGGGATTGGCCCTATCAACAAGGAAGGTTCTATGGGAGGTGGCAAAACCACTTCCCTTCCATAGAACTTCCGCAGCCAAACCTCCCAACTCAAGATAGGCAATGGTTTCTAAGTTTGTTGGAACTCAACTTCCGCCATCTTTATTTTAAAAAACACTCCTTAAATCGGCTGGCGCGACTACTGCTCTGTGACAGAGCGCCAGTTGGCGCGGCCTCTTTGCAGGATTTTCCCCGTTGGCGCGAGTGCTGAACTGTCTGCCTGCGCCAATGCAAAAAGAGATGTTTTTCATGATTTTTACAAGGAGATGTCTTTAGGGAAATTGAAGCTCATGCTTAGAGGAATGCATTGATGATGATTTCAAGGCATGACAATGTTCACAGGTCACAAAATGGGTCCTTCATTGTGCGGGACGGGGAATGGTAGGGAGGATGACAAATTACTGTGTAACATATGCCCCCTAAAGTATGAGGCCCGAGAGAGAGAGGGGTGAAATGCTTTACGAGAACATGTTCAACTGAAGGCCCGCCATTGGAAAACCTGCACAGAAAAATACAACTGATATCTCAAGTACATGATGTATGTGTGGTATGGGTGCAGCCATCCGAAACAAAGTACACTATAATCCGGATCCAGGGTATGGGCGCAGCCATCCGGCGAGGATCAAATAAATAGACTCAAGTATGGTCACAGCCATCCAATTAGCGAGTCATATACATAATGATAATAATTCACAATCGTAGCCTGGATTACAACAGACACAATCCAGGTTCTTGCGCTCCATCGACCCAAACAAAGTACAAGTTCGAGCATGTGAATATGTGAGCTGAAGTCGAACATGCCGGGGAACATCGTCGATTGCCGACCAATGATGAAAGTGTTATGAGACGGAAAGGACTCTCAATAATAGCCAGTGGCCCTCAAGGTACTACGAGGTACAATCTCGGCGTGTGAATCAATGAATTAGCGTCGGACACGTGAATCACTCAATCAGAGGCCAATGATGAAAACCTCATGTCGAATGCGACGAACCTGCCATTGAGGCATGTAGGCTCCAAGGTACCATAAGGGAGTCTCTAGATCAGCTTGCTGGATAATGAGCTGAAGTCAACAGGAAGTGACCTTGATCGAAGGTGGGCCATAATGTTTTCCACATCATCGACACAAGACAGAGGAACATGATGTTTTTGTTGTGAATCAGGATCATATGAGAATTAGTGGAAGGTTGATATTTGCAGAGGTCAACTTCTCTTGAACATATAACGACACAAATAGTGGTTTTGGCAGTATTTGACACCAACGGATCAGAGGTCATGGTGACGAGGAAATGAGCATAGGAGAGGTCAAAAAGGATTATCCAAACCCACGGAGGCAAGTGAAAACTGAGATGAGATGTCCCCAACCCGACACGAATGCAGACAAGTGCCATGTTCAAGAGCGACATACTGCCGACACGACAATGATGATGGTTCCATTTTTCCCCCACCATTTAAATGAAAATTACCCCAATTATTTTTGATAACAAGCTTGAAGAGATAGCATATACTTGTAATATAAGTCCCAGCCCTTCGGGCAATCCATCTAGTGCATTTAACGAGTCCTAGGAAGGAGGAACTCAGAGAACGTCATTTCGACTGGATCCGATGTCATCAGGGTTTAACGAGTCTGACAAAGGGATAACTCGGCGTCTTTTCATGTTTAGAGAGTTTGAAAAGACAACAGAAAAGTAAACTCCACAGGTCCCTTTTCGTAGATAGTTCCTCGGATCCGAAAAGGTAGAAAAAAATATCCGAGAAAACCTCCTAGTCACGATAGGCTAGGGTATTCCTTTTTCGTAATCAATCCATCCCAGCCCGAAAAAGGGGTAAACGTATACTGGGTAGATGTCGATTCGTTTCCAATTTAACGAGATCGAAACGACAAGGGCCTCGGCAATCTTTTCATGTTTAGAGAGTCAAAAAAGAGCTGAAAGATGACTCCAGAGTGACTTTTTCGTGTATTTACCGAGTCCAAAAAAGTATAAAATACAACTCGTTTCCATCGTTAAAGTCGCAAAAAACCTGTTGCTGCACATACCAAGCAAGCATAAAACCCATTTTCGACATAATATATAAAAATATTTGATAAAAATGACTTTTTACAACTCATTTTATGTCAAAAAATTATAAATATGTCAAATTGGTAAAAATAAAATGACTTTTACTATTTACCTTGGTGAAAAGCAACAATGGTCCATTTGGAGCAGAAACTTCGGACGGTGATTGCGACGAATCCAGTTGACCATTCAGCTTCTCGTCGGCTACAGGTAAGAGGCGCTCCCTTGCTCTTCATTTTCATTCATTTTTTAATAATTTTACCTTGTAAATCAGTTCTCTAAGGCCACTTTTGAAAATTTAGGGCTGCGCTCATTGGCATGGGTATCGGGCACGGACCCGCGCCAATGGGCTCTTTTATATAAAGGGCTCGCGCCACATGGCGCGACTGTTCACAAAACAGCTGCACCAGCGGCCGAACCTAAAAATCCGCCTAAAATTTCGACATTTAGACCAAATTGTATGGAATTTGAGACTCATCAGAGACCTAACTAAGGGTTTATGACCATATGAATGCAGGTAATCAATCAAAATGGCAATTGAATGGAAAGAACGAGAACATGGAGAAGAGGATGAACAAGCCATGCAAAGTCAAGCTTGCATGAATGCACTTAGAAACTGTGGACTGAAAAAGTTCTTCCTCACACCGTGTCTACGAGCTCAGCCCGAGCTCCTCCAATATTTAATCAGTATCTGGGATGAACGTGAATAGGTGCTCAGGTTACGAGACCAGGTATTAGAGCTGGAGGTTTCCAATGTTTATTTTATCACTGGATTGTCCCGCAGAGGTCCGATCCCAGTGTTGACTGGAAGCAGACCATCTAGGGAAAAGATGGAAGAAGTGATGGCACGAGTGTGCCAAGGAGCTCAAACGGGATCATGTAGCAAAAAAGTGGATATCCACACTATCCCTGATCTGGCATTGAGAGTGGTTCTCCATACCATCACGCGGGCTGCTGGGTCGCAGGCACCGCACGAGGCCACAAAGGCCCAACTCCTGCTAGCTTCAGAATGCATGAGTCCCCTACTGTTCGACTAGGCAACAACAGTAACAATCAATATGAAAAGGCAGCTCACGAAATGAAAACAGGGTAAACTGAAACAGTTCGGTTATGGTTCCATCTTGGTATCGTTCATTCTGGAATGCTTACCAATCTTCCAGGGCCAAGGGGACGCAGTAGCAGACCCAATACCATGAGAGCCAAGAATGGCTCGCTGGGCAGCATTGATGCCCAGATCTGGAGGCGGCCAACAGATGTCCTGGAGGCCGGAGTTCTTTAGGTGGTTATGGCACCAGCTGATTGTCGTGGAAGACTGGCCCTATGCAGGAACTAACTTTACCGGGGACCCAGATCTCCCACTACCAGAAGGAGACGACTGGGACGAGGAGTTGGGTAAGACCTCATGTTTTTGATTTTATATTTATATGTTTTTTTGTTAATACACATTCGTCTTAACACATTTTACATATGCATGCAGATGTGGGACCTGAGAGACCAGCTGGGATGTCTCCTATCTCACGGAGGACACAACTCGCCCCTGATCCTCAGGGAGAGGGCACCGGAGGAGAGGAGCTGATCCAGAATCTCGAGGGCATTGCCCATGGGATCCCAGACTATGCTCGGCTGGCAGACGTACCGATGGCATACCAGCGCCACACGGTGGGAGTTCCGAGTCGGATCCACCGAATCCTGAGACGCTTAATGCATGCAGTCACATGCTATCATGAGCACCATGCGGATTAGCTCTTAGGATTTATACCACACCTATTTTTTGAGAGACGTATCGTCTCCGGATGTATTTAAGACGACTATGTATATTTTTTACTTTCGTGATGCACACTGTGCAAACATTTCAACACACACACATATATATATATATACATATGACGATTTTGGATGGATCTTTCACATGTGATGATGTTTTCTATATGTCACGCAAATGTCTAATACAAATGTAATCTAATGTATCAGTTACATAACAAACGACCCAATGCGAAATGTATTCACACAATGTATCTACTCACACATTTCATTTTTATGCAAGCTTAAAAGCACACATGAACACACACACATATGCAAACTATGCTTGAAATGAGGAAGACGGGCATGCCCCCCAGCATGGTGCCTCAATTCGAGGTGCATGCCCCCCAAGCTTCAGCCCATTGAAAATGGAGTGAAGGTTCGAAACAAAAAGTCGAATTGGACATGCTTGTGTTTCATTATTTTAACGAGGTTGACACACACTTAAAAGAACTATCCTCAAACAGCTTGTTTCATTGTTTTTAGGAGCTCGACACAAGTGGAGGAA
This sequence comes from Pinus albicaulis, assembly GCA_034641835.2. Lineage (NCBI taxonomy): Eukaryota > Viridiplantae > Streptophyta > Pinopsida > Pinales > Pinaceae > Pinus > Pinus albicaulis. The sequence goes on along the minus strand of JAXQQM020081044.1, from coordinate 4,725 downwards.
CTATGCTCCGAGAACCAGGTGTCATTTTTTAAAGAGCTTGACACAGGGAGGGAACTGTGCTCTAACCGACTTACATCAAAATGAACAAGAAGGCGGTGCTTCCAAGAGTTCCACACCCGATGGAAGGAAACATCCTGGAAGTCAGGACCCAATGCCCCCAGCACCTGATGCACGACGGCATCATCACTGAGCACAGGCACGGGGTAGGTAGACGCATAGTTGACCTGCGGTGGAGCAGATACAACGGGTGGATAAAAACCCGGAGGGGGTGACGGTGGACCAGTTGCCACATTAGGACCAAAGAACGAAAGCTGGTCAATGGTCACGATCCGTCCTTCATGCGGAAAACAGACCACACGAAAAAGGGAGGAGACAAGCGCTCCCATGGCATAGGTGTAATCGCGCCCTAGGAGCAGATTGAAATCCAAGGGGCCTGGAACGACCATCACGTCCATATGGACGGTTTTACCTCCCAAAGTAACTGGTAACCTTGGAAGGATCCCCAACGGTTGACTCGTTCTTCTATTGAATGTCAACAGATTCTACGTAACGGGCGCAAGCGGCGGCGAACCGAAAGCTTGCTAGGTAGTTGAAGACAGAATACTAACAGAGGCACCTTCGTCTATAATGGCGCTGGGTACAACCAGACCAAGAGCCTGTACTGTGATCTCGAAAGGCACATAAGACGGAAGGCGAAATCCTGCAAATCGATTCCAGTCAAAGGAAGCGACCAAACTACTCGGAGGGGCTACCATCAAAATGCGAAGGTCTTCCCCTGATGTTACAGAAGCAGAAGCCTCCTCCATGACCTCCATCTCGAAGGTGGGAGGAATATCCTCTGTAGCCTCCATCTTGGGAGGCAGAGGAGCAACTTCTTGAAGTACAGGGACAGGAGAATCTTTCTCCAAGTCTGAAGAATCTGAAGAAATCAGAAGGACATGGGGGGTGTGAGGTCCACTCTCGACAGAAAAGACCTGGTGCACCGTGGACGGGGCCAGTTCAACCGATCCTACGACCAATGGTTGGTCAGGGACGGATTCGTGAATTTGAATTTCTGGGGGAGTGGGATTGACCAAGGATGACTCTTGACCAATCATTGGATCAGCTGGCGGAGGACTCGAAGAAAGCCGATTATAACCAGGTGGAAGGCATGGTGTAGAACCGGTCGGGTTGTCCAAAACTCGTTTGGCTTCATCCATATAAGGACAAAGGTGAATGGCATGGTGCCCTTCACACAACTTACAGGGATTGGTGATCTTACCCTGCTTCTTAGGAGCCTTATCAGTACCAGTTGAAGACGTGCCCCCAACTTGGCTCCCGGAAGTCAAAGGCAATGGCAGACGGCCATCGGACCATGCTTCGAGCACCTTGGGGATGCCAGGGCAGTCTCGAAGAAGATGGTCTCCCGTGCACAACAGGCAAGGGAACTTGACTTTCCGTGGAGGGTTGGAAGGTTTATCGGGAGGAGATATTTCAGAAAAAGTGGTTGTACTTTTAGCCTCTCGCTTATCAGACTTCTTCTTCTTTGTCTTCTTCTTCTTCTTCTTAGCCACCTGGTTACTTGAATCCAGACTTTCACCGGGCGAAGTAGAAGAGGAGGACGCAGAAACAGGCGAAGAAGGGGAGAGGTCCACCTTGGAATCAACATGAGGTTGTTCAGGTGGAGGAACTGATTGAACGGTAGTGGAGACATTCGGGACAACAGAGGTTGAGAACAACCAAACAGGCAACCCAACAGTTAACCCAGGAAGGGACAACGTCGCCATGTAAGGAGCACCAACATTTCCAAAAGGAGGAAATTGACCAGGATTCCCTTCTGAGGGGATTCCTTGGTTGGTGAACTCTGAAAAAGTTGCCATCAAACTCAAAACCACACACGGGCTGAAAAAGAGTTAAGGGCACACGATCAAACGGTCAACAAGCAATATCTAAGCAGGCGTGTAATCGTGGGTGATTAATTTTACCACATTGAAAAGTAAGAAACTCTATCGTTTCATATTTTAAGAGTCAAGAAACAATAGAAAGATGACTCTATCTCTTTCAGATTTGATACAAGCGTGAAAGGACAAGCGCTCGACGGTCTTTTCAAGTTTAGGGAGTCAGAAAAGACCAAATGACTACTCAGGAAAAACTTGGCACAAAGGGTGTACCAAATATCCGTGAACTGCCATATACACCTTGGTTTCAGTAATGAAACAGAAATCGACCAAGGACTTTCCGTACGTGCAGGTAGTCTCCCCGAATGTTGTGTTCGGTGTATCACGGGTATAGGGCGGTAGACTCGGCTTCCTACGGATAAAGGGTTGAAAAACTAGAGGGGTCTCCCTTTATATACGCGACGGTACGGGGAGCACAAGTCCGTACTAGCGCTGTCTAAAGCCAGAAGGCGAACGACAGCTGCTAGGTTTAAAGACGCCGGAACACGTCTCTAGCCTAGACCTATAAAAATGTTTCGTTAAGTTCCAATGCTGCCTTAGGTTAATTGAATAGATTTTAAAGTTGATCTTCGATTAAGTTTCAATTTTCAGGCCCTATCGTATGTAGTGTCTTAAAAGACTCCTAAATGCAAAGCTACATGCCACAGTCCAACATTTCGTTCGATGAAAACTAGTTAGAGAAGAGTTGAGAGCTTTTACACAAACGAAATGAACGGAAGACAAACAACGAGATCTCTAATGCAGCTAATGAAATTGAAAACTTTTCATTCAGATCACTAATCACTAGCAAAATTGAAAAGATTACAATTTGCACTAATTCAACCAAAAGCACAAGAGATTTTTTTTTGTAATTTTCAACATTTGATAGCCAATATGCACTAAACAAACTGAAAACAAACGGAACAACTTGAGAAACGATATTCGATAGAGCAAAACAAACAAATTTCACTCAACAACGCAAGCAATCAGATCCCAAATCGACCAAAGTCTCTCAAAACCAAGAAAAGACTCAAAAGGCTCCAATGGGCTGTGTGATCTAGGCCCAATGCAAGACCAAACGAAATTCAAATGAAGGAATGAACAATCACCCAAAAATCGCAACAAAACAATGAACAACTACTAAGAGGATGCGGAGAATCAATCAGAAAGTCGACCGGACAAACAAAACACCAAAACTCCCAAGGAGGGCTCGATACACTAGGCCACTAGATGCCCTAGGGCTCAAAACGTGAAATCGATAGATATAAGCAAACAACCAAAGGACAGAGGTGAATTCCCAGTCAAACAGGACTCCAACACACTCAGGCAGTCGGAAAATCAAGAAGAAAATCACTGGCCAAACCCAGAGAGCTCAAAAATGAAGAAACTCAAAAACCTTACAGGAGTGGCGCGACTGTAAGGCTGAAACTGGCGCTAGAAAGCAATTAGCGCGGGCTAAACAAAAGCAGCATGCGCCAATTGGCGCGACTGTCGAGCTAAAAAGCGTGCCAGTTGATTTTCTCAGCCAAAAAAAAAAAGAACTACTCCAGAAGCAGATCAATGCATACTAAGCAAACCAAGAACTAAACAACAGCAAAAGAACCCAACCCAGAAGGCTCATCAAGCAAGGAAAACATAAAATAATCAAAGCGAGACAATACAAACGAGACAGTGAAATCTAGACGATCCCCAGCGGAGTCGCCAAATTGTTGAGGAGGTAAATCCCCTCTGCGGACAGAGGCGATCCCTACTAGCCCAGCAGGGGTCTAGCAACAATCAGAAATGTTACGACGCAAGTTCCTAGTTACAAATGAAAAGACTAGAGATAGAAGCCTACCTGGATTCCAATGCTACGATCTGAAGAAGAGAGCGTTCCCGTTCCTCAGCCTCGGCAGATCACAATCCTCCACGATCTCCGCGGACGGATACCTGCACATGCAAGAAACAAACAGATACAAGCATAAAATCCGGCATACGTAACTCAATATCAGTCAGAAAAGATATTACTCATATTAACATCATTGAAAACAGAGTGGAACCATAATCGTAATCATTCATTAAATAACGATCGAAAGAGATTACAACCAAAGTTCTGACGTCGTGGTCTCCTTCGGATGGGTCTCCAGTCGTTCACGTCTCGCAAAGCTCGCCAGGGAAAGGGCAAACCTCTTCTGAGTCTCTCGACAATAGTCTCCTTACTTGAGTCGACCTTAAGGGAGGAAAGAGGGCTCTTACAGCACAAAGGCTCTTGGGAGTTTGGAGATTCAAAGCTTAGGCACTTCAAGACTAGCTTGCCATGGAATTGAGCAGGCTTTTATAGATGGGGAAGGAGGGAGTTGGGATCCCTATTATTGTGGGATTGGCCCTATCAACAAGGAAGGTTCTATGGGAGGTGGCAAAACCACTTCCCTTCCATAGAACTCCCGCAGCCAAACCTCCCAACTCAAGATAGGCAATGGTTTCTGAGTTTGTTGAAACTCAACTTCCGCCATCTTTATTTAAAAAACACTCCTTAAATTGGCTGGCGCGACTACTGCTCTGGGACAGAGCGCCAGTTGGCGTGGCCTCTTTGCAGGATTTTCCCCATTGGCGCGAGTGATGAACTGTCTGCCCGCGCCAATGTAAAAAGAGATGTTTTTCATGATTTTTGTAAGGAGATGTCTTTAGGGCAAATGAAGCTCATGCTTAGAGGAATGCATTGATGATGTTTTCAAGGCATGACAATGTTCACAGGTCACAAAATGGGTCCTTCATTGTGCGGGACGGGGAATGGTAGGGACGGTGACAAATTACTGTGTAACAGTCCTCA